>NCQS01077475.1:0-11849 GCA_002740445.1 Pachycereus pringlei
ATGTAAGGCAATAAATTGTTATGCGTTAGTGTCACGCAAAACAAAACAAATTTGGGGCACTATATTGCTACTTATTTTTTTGGGATGCGAGTCAATTTTGTAGGTTCCCAAGCAATGCATGTGGGAGGATGCTTCTTGCGTCCTCTTCGCATATTCATTAGCAGAGGTATATTGGGGAAGCCACCCATAGGTGTGTTAAAGAAGCCAAGGTGGGGCTTGTAGAGCAAGCGTCTGTCTCCTCCTATACATACATTGGAGGTGGACACTTGTCCAGTATTCCTGAGTCTATGCATGCGTGGCAACAGGATTAATACTTAGGGCCTGTTCTATTTCGCGTTTGAGATAGATAGATAGATGTAAGGAGCTGTAAAGAACTGTAAGGAGCTATAAGAATGGATGTAAAGAATTGTTGAATTGTTGAAAAGTTGTATAGTATAATTTATTTTACAATGAACGTTTTGGATGAAAAATAATAATATTAAAATAATATACTTATTAAAAATAAACAATTAATTAAGTTAATTACACAACAATAAAATATATTAATCCCCATAAATTTGGTGAATAAAATTTCGTCGAAGATTTTTTATATGAACATTTGGTTGATTGAATGAGCAAAGTATAACCCCAAAAAAAAAACTTTTTTGATAAAATTGAATACAACTCTTCAAATAAATTTCTATTTTAAGTAAATAATTTTAAATATAAATAAATATACGGTCATCTATAATAATATATATTTCATGTCAAAACTCAAATATAATTTACGTCGTTATATTATGTTTTTATGTTCATGTAAATGTTGTGTTCATAAGATATTTAAAATTTTGTATATTGGTAGTATCATTAAAAAATATACATATTTCTGTAACCAAAATAAATGAATGTTATAGAAAATCTATGAAATGTAAGAAGATGTATGAAGACGTAAGGAGATGTAAGAAGATGTAAGAATATGTAAGGAGCTGTAAGGAGATGGAAGAAGCTGTAAGAAAATATAAGCTCTTAGCTAAATTCAAAAAAACGCGAAATAGAACAGGGCCTTAATAGTTGCTAGGTAAACAAACTGGAAAGGGTTGGGAAGAAGGAACTGTTTATAGGCATGGGAAATCTATACTTATAAACGAGGAGAGAGTTTTTTTTTTGGTTGTTTTTGTATATTGTTCATGAAATAGTGAAAATTTAGTTTGTCTCTCATTTCTCTACATATATTGTTACGTTCTTGATTTTCAGTTCTTACATACTTAAATTCCAACAATTGGTACCAGAGCAAAGTTATCAATTGGAAGAGGGTTTGTGTGCGGTGAAAGGAGAAAATCGGAATAGACTGTAAAAGAGGGCATCAACAAAAGATCCAACCTTTTCCATCACATATTTCAACTGGCATAGCGATTTCACGTAGTGGAAACAATGGTGAGAAATATTTTGACTCAGGAAGAGACAATCAAGGCTTTGAAAGCACAGTCTCACAAGACAGAAAAGATAGTGGATGCTAAGCGGGCAATTCTAAGGTAGAAGGATGAGCCGGAGAACATGTCAGATGAGGGATGGAAGATTTGAAGAATATGGAAGCAAGTACAATTTTCTTATGTCTTGCAAACGACACTCTTTGGGAGGTTTCCAGTTTGATAGACCTGGTTGAAATTTGCAAAAAGTTGGAGAGGGGGTACAAGTCGAAGTCATTGACAACAAAAGTAGTATTTGAAGAAACAATTGCTTAGTCTCTAGATGCAGAAAGAAGCAGACTTCAAACAACATATAAATGATTTCAACAAGATAACACAGAGTCGACTTCTCTAGAGGTAAAGATTAAAGAGGAAGATAAACCTTTGTATGTATTTCGCTGTCTTTGGCTTTTGATAACATCATTACTACCCTTTTGTTCGGGAAAGAGAGCCTGAAATTTGATGAGGTGATTGCTACATTGCTAATGAATGAGACCTGATGGAGGAGTAATGGATTCAATGAGGATTAGGTTGTAAAAGAGGCTGATTGAGGGCGACGATAGTTAAATGAAAAGGAAGAGAAGGTCAGGTGCTATTACTGCAACAAGGAAGGCTATTTGAAAAAGGATTGTCCAAAGAGGAAGAAGAAATTGGTGAAAGTTGAGAAGTCGTCTATGACTATAATTACACGGGTTTGAGCCGGTTGACGAAGGCACCCCTCTTTGGCAAATGCAGAAAGTTCAAGAAAGTTAGATTGGATCTTAGGTTCTGGTTGCTCGTTTCAAATGGGTTTTGCAAGGGAGAACTTTACGAAATACCAAGCATGCGATGAAGGTATTGTAAAGATAAAATGGTGTGCGAAATAGGATTGCCGAGGCAGAAACGGTACAGGTTGTCATGTGTTGATGAGGTTGTGTAGATGCTATCTAAGGTTAGACATGCGCCAGATCTTTTAAAAAAAAAAAAAAAACTGACTTCTTTATTAAGGTTGGATGCGAAGGGCTACCGATGATTCTCTAAAGGTGAAGGGTTGAAGATCTCCGAATGAGCTATAGTGGTGCTGCAACGATGTTTGGAGGCTTGCACAGACTCGTAAGGAAATTGCATGTAAGAAAGGGTGCAAGAAGAGTTTACGCAAGTGATTCAACCATAAGACAAAGGGCAAGGTGGAAGCATGTAGCATTTGCTGCTTTGGGATTGGAGGAGTGATCTTGGCGTTTTAAGCAAGGTGGAGTCATGAACATAAATCATGTCGATTGTACATGATGGAAAGTACTTGATTTTTATCAATCTCGAGTTTGTTAGTAATGTGATAAAATAAATATTGCAAGTTCTCAATATACTGCAAGCGAGAAGAGGCTTCCTGTGTAATCTTGTTGTGTTCCAAAAGAGAAGTGTGTTGGAGATGCTGCCAAGAGGTATCTTGAAGAAGTCAGGCCAGACTTGTAAAGAAAGCCTCTCTCTCATAAACACCTAGGGGGGTAACACTTGCCCACTACCCCAACAGGTTTAGCGGTTGCTGTGGAAAGCATGGATTCAAAATGTGGCCGAACCGCGACGAAACGGCCGCATTAGAAAGATTTTGAAATTGGCAAATCGCGTTTTCATGCCGCGATAGCCGCGATATGGAACGCGATTGTCATATTAAAACGATTTTGCCGTACCGCGACCAAAACCGCATCGCACCGGAGCCGCATTTTGAATCCTTGATGGAAACACATCCGAGCAAGGATGAAAAAGTTAATCATGTCCAAGTCCATAATATTTGTACTTGTAAATGTGAATAGAGTTCTTTGTATACCATATTCATGAAATAGTAAAAACTGCAATGTTTCGTTCAGTTCTTTTCTTGTATTTTAAATGGGGAAAGCATGTGATGAAAAATCTCAACCCCTAATAGGACAACAGTAGTTCAGATATAATGGATTGCAAAATTAAAACTCATCAAACAGGCTCATAGCCAACCATAGAATGCTCCAAAAGCAAAAACCTCTGCATTACCTAACAATTGCCACAAATAAGATGTACTGAGACTGAGTGGTTCAACTTTGTTTTGATCTTTTCCAAATCATGACTTCGAATTACCGTCCTACCTTTGACGGATTTGTCAAACAAATAACTGCAAATGGGTACAACTTACACTCTTCCACATACATCGTTTACAACTGAGGAATGAGCGGACCTACAGGCACCCCCCCCCCGGTACCCTCAAAAGGGGGAGAAAAAGACACAGGAAAACCCTCCTTGGGGATACAACTGCTTCACAGATGACCAAGCCAATCCTGTACATACTCAAAAACCTCTATACACCATGAATGCTTCCCTACATAATAAACAGGAGAAACATTGCTTACCATAACCCTAAATTGCAAGAAATAATTGACATAAGGACGGGCAAACAGAAATCTGTCCAACTAGTATAGCAAGTGGCAATAAATCTGATAGATTCCAACACAAGCACAGCTGAGCTCTCAATTTTGTTCTATTGTTTGTTGCATGTCCTCTTCCGTTTTCCAGACTACACTTTTTAGTGAGTTCGAGAGTTTCTTATAGAACTGCAAAAGTATATCAACACGAATGAATAACCTATTAGCACCAAGTACCACAAGAAAATGTTTTTGAACGGTGTTGAAAGCAATGTATTAAGAAACAAAGTTTGATTCTACCTTGTGGAATTCTAAAGTATCTCCCTTGGCTTTTCTAACTTCAACAAGATGAAGAGACGGTGCAACTTGGAACACCTAAAAGATAAAATATATTGTATTAATGTTAAGGAATCAAGCATTATTTGAACTTCCGCTTTGAGATCCATTTTTGTTGATACCTCTGTAGCAATATTGAGGTTCCCCTTTCTGCCAGCTTTCACATTTTTAAGTCTCATCTGAATGGAAAGGAGACAAAACACACTGATGTTTTAGAAGCCAAATTCACTAGCTGCAACATCAAGAATTTTCTGACATGAAAACAGCATTATTTACCTTGTAGTTTTTCTTGTCCACATCAAAACCCAGAGGTTTTGCAGCTTCTTCAATCTTTTTGACTATTTCATATGGAGGACATTTAGATGTGAATCTTGTTTCTCTCTTAAAACCCTACAGTGATAACCCAACCACTTGAGAGAGTGAAGTAAACATTCTGCAGCAAATTGCTTCATAATGAATCACAGACAATTTTTTACATATTAAAACGTATGTTTACTTATTTTCTTACAACAATTCCTTGAAACCATTTATTTTATACATGTAATCCCAAACAATTTGTCTTCAAAATGTTTTTCAATTGTAAACACTTATGCACAACCCCAGCAGCTGTTTCTGAGAGTCAAGTTTTATAAATCTTGGCACTCTTCATTCTTTCAGTCAGCTATGACATTGAATGAATGAACCAGAAATTATGGAAGTCCTAATACTGTCATGGTAAGCAACAACATTCCATAGTCTTTACTTTCATTTCTTCCACAAAAGAACCGGTTGGAAACTGGTTTTTATCAAAACGCCCACAAGAAACTTAAGAGTCAGGGAATGGCAAACAAAATAAGAAAAGGGCAAACCTGATCTGCATCAAATAAGTTTCCTAAGTTTAGTCCATTTGACATAGCAATCAACTCAAATGCATTCATGGCTACTGGCTGTTCTTTCTTCTCAGTCACATGATGTTCCTGTTAGAAGACCAGTAATAAATCTTTAGAAAACAAGGAGCATTGTCAATAGTTCCTTCCGTGTTCTAGATATATACTTAAACTTACCTCCGAGTCCTGGAAAACTGCATCTACATCATCCAAACTTGTGTCATCTTTGTCATCAAAAACAGGAGGTTTGTAGTTTACTTTAAACCACTCATCGTCCAAAATTTCAAAGACAGTGATTCGCTGCCAGATATATGAATGAGAAAAAAGAATTAGCACTATATTCACTGAGCTGAGAAGGCCTTGGTCACCTGTTTGTGGAAGTTTTTTGTAAAAAAAATTTCCTCGTTTGTTTCATCAGCTTTAGCTTATCTTAGGATGTCTTCCCACTTGCCTTATCTGGGTTAGGACTAAAATAATACCCCATATGCACTGAGAAACTCCCACTTTAACGATTAAACATTAGCTCTGCAAGTAGCCAACATTTCTCTCTTCAAATCTCTCTTAAGTTGGCCTATTGTGTGGGGTTGCAAGTGGGTTTCCTTTTCTGATTTATGGTTCATTTAGCTTTGGGAAATCAGTGAATCCTTAGTTTTGGGTGGTGGTAATTCTTCAACTCAAGTCATATTTCGTTCCATGGTCAAGTATTCTTCTTGCTGTCGAGCTCTCCATGTATCAGAGTGGAAGGAAACAAGCATCAAACATACGGATTCAGAAGTATCTTTATGGTTAAAGATTTGTGGTGATGACCATAGAAGGATTTCCAAGCAACACAAAAAGAGTGTAGAGATTGGGCTGGTCATCTAATTATTACCTAGTAGCAGTTGTCATGAATTGCTACTTGGAAAAATATATCTGCAAATAACAACTCAAGGAATTGACTTTATGGGCAGAAAAAGAAGATTGTAGACAAAAGTAAAACACTTTTTAATGTAAGAAATAAGTTCAAGGAGATCACTAACACATGAAAGAAAAAAACACTGCTCACCGTCGTAGGATTGGGGTCTAAGATTCGCGTTATTAATTTCTTAGCAGGGAAGGACATCCAAGGAGGACACGTAAATTCAGCCGCTGAAATCTGCAGAATGAAAAAGTTAAACCCAATAACAGCAGAATATCATAGAAGGATCAAGCTAAGAGAACAAGTAGCAATGCTCACTTTTTTATATAGGTTTGCAAGATTCGAATCATCAAAAGGCAAGTAACCTGCAAGCAACACAAATAGAATAACTCCACATGACCACAAGTCGGCCGTTGCCCCATCATATCCACTATCATCAAGGACCTTCAATGCATTCAAAGAGACAAAACGTTGTGAGAGACTAAAATATGGTTATGCATTTGTGTGTGTGTGCGTGCGTGTGTGTGTGTGCACGACAGAAAAAGATAGGCAGAATATCCATTCACCTCAGGAGCAACATAGTTGGGAGTTCCACATGCTGTGTGAAGAAGTCCATCATCCTGTCGACAAAAGGGTTTTAGTCTGATAATTTACAATACCACCACTACCTAATGTAGACCCAGTCATGAAGGGCCAACAAAAATCCAGATGTATGCAACCTCATCTCCACGCGGAGAAGCAAGGCTATGTCTTAGGATGCGCGCAAACCAAAAAAATGGAGAGAAATCACAACAATTGGAAAGAGGCTTTATACAAGTTAATAACATCTCAGAAAATAAATAAGAAAGTACTTGTAAAAGCGCATGAAAAAGAAACAAATGTGTTACATGCAAGAGGCAGTGGAATTAATCAAGCTTCAGACACTAGGAATAATGCTAGACAAAATCAACACTACATAAAATCAAGGTGCTCTGGCTAAGTATATGGAGGCTTATAAAAGATAGTAAAATGGACAATAATAAATAATAAAAAAAGCACGATGAGAATCGGTATGAGCTAGAGCTCAAAAGAGACAACCAAACGCTATGGAGTAAGAAGAGATTAAATTAGTCCTTGTCTAAGATCCATAAATCATAATCCTAATCCTAGGAGCTAGCAAACTCCTTGGTGACCTCCCCCAATTTTTTGTAGGCCTTCCTCTTTCTCTCTAGCAGCCTAATAAAATTCTCTCTTTGAAGCTCATCCCCTATGCATTCAGATGCCTCCTTTTGGCATATCCAAACTGTCTAGATATTGGTTTAAGCATCATAAGGACCACCTCAATCTAATCTCTATTCACTTCCTTTCTAATCGTATCTGATTTTGTGCTGCAGCACACAGAATGTATCATTCTCATCTGTGTACCACCTTTTGAGCCTTTAAGCTCTCAAATGGGCAATAATCTGCACTATATAGCAAGTTTGGTCCAAAAATGATACAACGGAACTTCCCTTTTAATTTGAATAAAACCTCGTCACATAAAACCCCTGAGCATTACTCTTCCCACAAAAATATAATAAAAGAAAATAAAAGCAACATTACTTCAACTTTTATTACTCATGCACTGTATACAATGACTATCAACCGAAACTCCACCATGAATGAATGACCAAAGATCAGAGTCCCTTTGTTTTATGATATAAATTGAGCATCAGTCAAAGTAATCATTTTGATTCCTCTTTTACATAAAAAAAACTTAGCAGCAAAAACATCAAAACAAAGCACATTAGTAAAAATAGCACAATCACAATAAACGGATAACATTGTTGACAACAAAACTAATAAAAAACAATAATCCTAAATACGCATGTAAGACAGAGAAGGGAAGGCAAGAATAAGGGACACAAGCCCGTAGAAGTCTAAACAAAGCTGGCTACAATTGGAAACCCCTGGTTTGCTTCTTCCTTATGAACCCGAAAACTCCGCATGCTCCTGTCAAGGTTTATTTTTTTGCATAGTTTTAGTTGAGCTTAGTCACATGTCACATAGTCTCTTCTTCTGCTTTCCTCTACTTCTAAAATTCCAAATTGTAACTCTCAAGGCTCAAACACATTGGATATCGGGACGAACCCTCTTAACATAATATAAGGGGACTATCAAGTCTCACCTCAAAAATCATTTTTTCTTCAGTCAGCTTGCTCCCACTTAACCATCCAGTAACCTCATAACTAATTTCTGCATCTTACCATGGCACAACACATCACCTAGGACATCCTCACCTCAGCCAACAACATTTTTGCACTGAACATGTATTAATGGCACCACATGCTGCACCATACAACAATGTCAAAATAATTGGAACAAATAATACTAACCCTAAATTGAAATGGGATCTTCTGATATTAATCTTCTAAGCTGCTTTTGCATTTGTTTCACCCACTTTTATGTTTAAGCAATAACTTGATTGATTTACTGTTACGTTGGAGCATCTAACCCAACATACTCAAAACAGTAGTTTGACAAGGCTTGATAATGACCAGCGTCCTGATCTCGACATAAAGTCCAAAATTCCTTTTATGTATCAGGTTTAGACGCCATGTATCCTCATTATTCTACATGGTCTGAAACCCTTGGACTATGGAGTTTCCCTATTCGCTCCAAGGTCTCAACGTAGTATGACTTCCCATGTTGCCCTATCCACCAAGAAAACATCATCAGTGAACAACTTACACAAACACAGCTTGTCTTCAATTATTCTGCGAAAAGAGAAGTGGCTATTGTGACCTTGGATTAACCTTCCAGAGTATAGAAAAGGGAGGCCATGACCGAAGAAGAGCTAGAATGAGGTGATTAGATAAGATTTAAAATCCCTAGGGCTGACGGAGGACATAGCGCAGGATAGGAGTCTGTGATGGGCTAGGATTAAGGTAATGGGCCATAGATAGCTAGCGGCTTAACTATTCATAGGCAATTGTATGGCGGGATGTTGTTGTGTATTATTGTGTATTTTTCTATTTCAGGTTCCCACTTTTTTGTGTGCTAGCAGTCCCATCATCATGTAGGAGTAAATATTAGTGCACCTCGGATTGTGTTAAGGTAAGTACTTATCTTTACTATGTGTTCTTATTGTTTTTATTTGCTGTTACTGACATATGTTTCTAGTGTTTCCAGTATTTCATTGTTCCCTTCCCTTCCACCTATCATTGGCTTCCATCGTTTATGCGGGTCTCTTGGAATCAACCTGTTTACGGGCAAAATTGCCTGTTGAGGTATAGTTGCTTACATCTGGATCTTCCCTACCCCACGAAAGTGGAACCCACACTAGGAGTTGTTTTGTTGTTATTTTGACCTTGGATACAGGTTATTTTCGTTGAACCTCATCCTTAAAAATCATGAATCATGACCACCTACAACTCCATAAAAGGAACTAGAGGACAATTTCATAAGGCCTTATCTTTTATACACTACATCGTAAGCTGAAAAATTCTCCAAGAGTGCCCTTTTTTACGAGGGTGTAAGTAGACAAGGTCAAGCAATAATTTGTTCTTAAGTTCAGGTTAAATAAATTCTCTTACTCAAAATCATAATAGGACTGTCCTTGCCAACAACCATGAATTTCACAAATTTTATAACAATTCACAAATTTTAGGTTATAGTTTTGCTTAAATTAATATGATTAACATTGGATGTACCACTATGTATGTCGGCTTGAAAAGACTATAGGCATCATGGAGGTCCAGAACCCTAGTACTTTGACCACAATGCTCATGTTGCTGAAGATAATAAGGAACAAATGGAAAATGTCTTCCATATTGGCATAATGAATCTCTCTATAACTTCGAAAACCTTCCAATTGCTCTGACACTAGGCCTACTTTTGCTGACCCCTCTTCTGCTAAGACCAACAGCAATCCACTTAATTCTTTCCTACGAATTTTCATAACTACATTTAAAGGGTCCTAATGCTGAATGATGCACTCACCATGCTCTCTTTGCAATGATGATGTTGGTCCTGTTGGTGTTACATATACAATTGAGGATGAAATTGCTTCTGAAACAAATGAAAAGAGAATGCGGTTTGCGACATCTATTTTTGAACCTCTTCTAGCTCATTATACTCATTTAATTAAATAAACCTCCTTGTCCATGATGTTCTTTTAGGGAAGACTCCAAGATTTTCTCTACAGGGAAAGATAACCTACACTTAGGGCACAAGCTTGACAGTTAGTCATCTTCCCAACTGTAGAGCCAAAAAGACACATCAACTGCATTCTTGTTCTCATTCTTCTATAAAGTGATAGTTCTCTTGCACATGTCCAAAGCCAAAGAACAATCTTCAAAAGGGGGAGAACAAAGAATTTGTAATCAGATTTTATCCCACTACAGGAATTCAATCCAGGGTCCAGTTCTACAAGCCCCAGGCCCAGACATGTGCTTCACATGCTTATGGTTCTTATATGCAGGGTCATAATAGTAGATAATGAATTACATTGGTCTTATTTTCATATGTCTTTAGGGTTATTGTTTTAGGAAGTTCATTGTTTTCTAACAATCTTTTGGCTTATAAATATGGACCTAAATTTATGTTTTGCTTCAGTGGTGTTTAGTAATGTTCGAGAATTATTTTGAATTTCGTCAAGGAATTCTCTTGTTTGCTATCACCACCTTTGTAACATATACTTTAGGGACTGAAAATTGATATGGAATCAACGCCAAACAAGCCCAAATTTTAAAACATTGGTACTAAGGATGCTTGGGAAAGACAGCTCAGAAGTATTCATTTTTCACAATAGACAATACAATCTAGTTCAAAGGCAAAAGACAAGAGGAGCATGCCATGTTTCCGAGGGAAAACAATGCATGATTGATTGGTGCCAATATGTAATTCCAATATAATTGACAGAAAGTTCAAATAAATTTTTTTTTAATAAAAAAAGGTGACTCCCAACTCTAGGCTTCCTTCCACATATAACCAGCACCTGATAATCAGAACATCATGTTCAACTCTGATACGAATAGGCATCCTGTTGCCTTGTAAAATTTACAGTACGTCTCAATCCAGATACCCAACAAAGTGCAGGCTTTGAACACTCCCCCTTCATTCTGGCAAAAAATCATATAAGCCCTCGTTGAGTTTCTCGGAAGCCTAATCTTCCAGCTATGTATGCAGATTTCCCTACGACCTGCACTTGAGTAAACAAAGGAAGAGAAAAAAAATGCTCATGTGTCCCCTTGGCAGGCTCGCACAACACACAGTTCCTCTAGAGTAGAATATTCACAATCCATCCAGACTACCATCACGTCAACAAAGAAGTGATTGGGACGGTTTGCAACACGGATTTCAGCCACAGTTTTTGCTCCGGGCACTTGTCATCCAACATTTCCAACTAAATATTTGCCCCAGTACCTCAAAGCAAAAGGTTTTATTCATGATGCAAGAGGCCTAAGTAATCACATGCACATACCAAATAAAGGAGACATTTATGCTACCAAGCACAGACCTGTTAAGCCCACAACTTCTCTTTGATAACAGAGGACACAAATGATTCACAGTAGCTGCTTCTCTCCACATGTCCACAGTCCAGTTAGACTAGCACTAACTCACCTCCCAATTCTGGTGGGACATGATTATCAAAGATATGAGGTAGTCACTCATATCGAAGGCATTACTACTCCAAAAGTGAACCTTGCAAATCAATTTTACCTACCTAGACTCACCCAAGTTTGGAAGATCAAAAGTTTGCACAATCTAAAGAGTAGCCTTAAAAACCTATGGCCTTGAAGCACCACATAGTCCAGAGGTACNNNNTTTAGAACTAGGTCACCAGTACAAAAAAAACAAAAATGAAACCAATTAGCTCAAGTGCCACGAGCTAAGAGCCTAAAACAATCAGTGGATGATTTGGCCCACCACAGAAAGTGGTCAACAAACTCTCATGCTCCAAGAAGGTTTACGAAAC
>NCQS01077497.1:0-10329 GCA_002740445.1 Pachycereus pringlei
GAAAGCAAGTTGAATGAATGAACAATTGAGCTTCAAGGCTTTCCCTCTCTAAATCTTAAGTTCTCTTTATCCTTGTGAACAAGGTGGTGAGTCTTGAGTGGAGCCTTTATAGAGTTGTTAGTGGCTAAGCCTTTATGCAATTCTTGGTGGATCCTAATCTTGGTGGGTGGCGTTGCCTTTAAACCGAGTCATATCAACGTTCAAGGGGGAATCTGAGCCTAAACTCAAGTTAGCAATTCTGCCCATCCGCGTGCACGCTCCACCAAATTTAGCAATAGCTCTCATAAAGTCATTTATTATTGATAAATAGATGTAAACTAGCATATTTATACTAATGATTTAAAGGCATAGCTATAAACTCATTCAATGTTTTACATAATTTGCTTGTTTCTACTAAGTAAATAATACCGTAATATAAATAACAAAAATAAATAATAATAGAGAAATATCTAAAATATTTTTTGAAAAAATATCTATATTTTTTTGAAAAATATTTGTGAATTTTGTAAAAATATCTGAGATTTTTCTTGGAAAATCTTAAAAAAATTTTGGGAAAATATATGTGATTTTTTCTAAAAAATATCTCTAATTTTGTTACAATATCTTAGATATTTAAGGGGGAGAGACGTATCAAAACATATACATACCAATCCCCCCTCCATTTCAACCAATGCCCATGTAATCCTCTTTCTCTCACTCCTTTCACTATTCAACAAGTGAGGCCACTTCTTTCATCATCTAGTCGTAAACAAAAATTTTTTATACGGAAGAGATATATCTTCTAGGTACTTCACTACCTGCATCTTTCAAAAATGCACATGTTTTTACACATATCAAAATCTCAAATGTACAGTTATGTAATGCATCTTTTTCAAGCATTGGTTTACCGGATAATCGAGCGCATCCACAAGTTATCGATTATTCGGGCTTACACCCTTCAATTCACTCATGGAGCCTCAGGTTAGGCTATCCGATGGGCCTGTTAGCTATACACGTATTCAATGATTGCATTGTATACACGGCCGCATCAGTTTGGATTTCACTTTTAGATGATAACAGGTAACAATGTTATATCATTCTCTCTTCCTAATTTCAAACCAAAATAAATTGAAATGCAGGCGCTCACTAAAAATGAATTTTATTCCTTACAAGATTAGGGTGAACGTACTGAACCTCAGCTTACCCTTTGAACATTTTGTGCTTTCATGTTTTAGGTTGATTATTTGAAAAGCTATGCATTGGGCATTGCAAGTGAAGCAAGAAGTTAGTAAATAGATCTAACTAAGCTCACAGTGACATCATTCTAAGTCTTGGGATGCCTGCAAATATGTATGTGAGGTATTGAACTATCATTGGGGCTCAAGCATGTGTAGTTTACACATTGCTTATCTTATATGTACTATTAGCTATTGTTTCATTGGCGCTGAATATATTAATTATTTAAGCCTTATCCTTTCTTGGATGGAAGTAACTCCCTAACTCGACATTTTTACTTTATTGATCACTAATGACTAATTAATTAAGACTAGTTATATAATTAGGAGTTGAGGCGCTACAGTTGTGGTATTAAAGCCAGGTTAAGCTAGGGTCATTATGAGCTATAGGAGGTTTGTTAGTTTTGTTAGGAGAGGCATGATAAGCTTTAAACCTTAGAAAGGAGAGCACACAAAATGGAATATGCCTCCTGTTCTTCCCTATATTATCCTTGCTCGATTATTTTATAGGGAACCAATTAGGGGATCACTTTGCCTTTTACCCATGTAGCTTGATTATAGAATTTTAGCAAAGTTCATATAATGTCAAACTATAGGTAGCATTCAAGTATATTGTGAACTTAATCACCTTATTACTTTACAATTATACAGAACCTATGAAGAAGCAGCAATGATAGAGTACGTGCAACAACCTATAAATATGAGCAGTTAAGGAAGAGCCTATTGTGAGGATTTATAACACTCTCAAACTTGATTTTTGGTAAATACACATATTAGCAGTTATGGGACGTCATTTCCAA
Organism: Pachycereus pringlei; assembly: GCA_002740445.1. Classification (NCBI taxonomy): domain Eukaryota; kingdom Viridiplantae; phylum Streptophyta; class Magnoliopsida; order Caryophyllales; family Cactaceae; genus Pachycereus; species Pachycereus pringlei. The sequence continues at coordinate 2,015 of NCQS01077497.1, forward strand.
TGAAACATATGAATTTTGTCTGACATTCGATGCAACAATAAGTGGATGGTATGTATATGTGCATTTGACATTATGTTAAGGTGGGTGGCATTGATCAAAGAGACATAAATGATAATGTATCATTTTATTTAGGTTATATGATTTAAATTGAGGATATTTGGCTGAGGGAGCCATCTCGTATCATGACTTAGTCTAATAACTGTATTTATATAAGTCCTAGACTCCTATTAGATGTGGTGAAGAAGATGAATTTCTAAAAAAAGGGGTAGACCATTTGAAAATTCAACATCGTGATTTATTGTGCCACATCTATGTAGGGGACTACTATGAGGCAAAGCTTGATCAATATGTGTGAGTATTTTGATGACTGATGATAATGCTAGAAGGCTCTTGGGGACGCTTTGAGAGAATAACATGATTTATTATTCTGCCATAATTTTTGCATACACATGGGATCAGATGTGATGTGTGTGTTAATACTATTAAACAACGTTCTTCTAGAAGCATAACCCTATGCAGTAAACCAGTAGAGAGAATAACGGACTTCTGAAATTACTAAGGATAGAATAGTGCTTCAACCAAATAATATGCCGGAGCTATTATGCTTTAATAATCAAGTTGGTGATGGAATTCTGAAAGCATGGAGTAGTTATTATTGTGTTAGTATAGTAATGTTAAACGCAGCAAGAATTCAAAGATAAACTATTAATCAACGAAAACTATGACTCAAGACTAAGGGTACAAAAGGTTTATTAAAGAACCTATGGTATCATCTTCCTCTTTATAAATGGCATAAGGCGGAATACGAACAGTCGATGTGAAAATATTTAAGTTCATGGTATGGTTATTATAAGCAATGATTATCAAAGGAATTCTTACAATCTTGATTCATACACCATCCAATAGAGTACATAGCGATGATGAGTATAACAGAGTGACAACATAAGGTAGAAATTTAAAAGCTTTGGTAATAATGTGGCACAATCTATAGTGGTAAGGAAATCTATCTTTAGACCCAAGAATTACATAGCCTCGAGGCATTCGTATGATGTCAAAAGGACTTGGATATTATATTCGAGATATACGAAGTTGAAATTTTAGTTTAGCAACATGAGATCCTATAGAACATGTGAGCTATCTGTGTCATTCCTCAAATCCTGAGAAGTTATGTGTACTCATAGCAACTCAAACTTCCACAATTCCAATTACAATAACCTTTATACTGTCGAGTACAAGCCTATAATCACATATAGATATAGAATTCACAAAAGTGTTCTTTTTTTATCAAAAAACCATAACTTCTTTTATGGCAATTGAATGCTATCAAAGCTTATACACTATTTCAATAAATCCTAACTCACATTATAGTTAGAACATATTTATTCCATATTCTCACGAAAGTATGACCATAATTAGTTGGAGATGTTTCTTACAATTAAACCACCTTATGAAGTCTTATATTTGTGTAAAATTATGAAGTTTATCCTTCTCATATCTTTGTCAATATTCCCATAACGTTGCCTTCCACCACATTCCTGTAAATGATTTAATATCACATTCTTTTGACATATAGTCTGGATCTCTTTTCCACTCAATCTTATCATTGCCTTGAATTTACTCATAAAAGCAAAGACGTATTTGGTACTCTTATTTCCCTCATGAACATCAATGTCTCCAAACATTTCTGCCCAAATTAATGCATCAAATTAATCGTACTAATGATTTGGTTAGAGAATCAACTCATTAGAAGCTGTTGTGGATATTCTCCTACTATTCTTAAGCTAAGCACTAGAACTTCCTCTGCCTCAAAAATCCAAAAGGATCAAGTTTATACTGAAATTTTGATCTATCATAATGTTTTCAATTTGTTTTCTTTAAACCTTGTTGCTGATGCCAACCATATGTCTTTATTAGTGTCCCTGGTTTTTAGAGGTGCAATTTTTTTTACAAATAACTTGCCTTCTACCTTACTTGCCAGGTTCCTCTTTCATATTTTTGCATCTTTTGTTACTTCCTCATGATACCCTTGATGTCTCTTGGATGATAATTAAATATTATATCTCAGTTTTCATCTCCCACTATTTGATATATTCCTCCTTGTAATTTTGGTATCTAATTGAGAATCACACTATAATTTGCCTCTTATTTGTTTCTTTAATTCTTGTTACTTCTTATTTACGAAAGAGGCTTCCTTTGTGGAATTTCTAATTCATCCAACTTACTTCCAATTACATATTCAAACCTTATGATAGAACTAAAAACAAAAAAGGAACCTTGAGAAGAAAATAACATAAATATATTCCTTTGTCTTATCTCAAATCGATAGCCTAATACAAGCAATAATGATTAGTAGGGAATCCACTTACTTAATTAACAATTTAGGATTGTTAGTTCCTTAATATTTGAACTTACTATTTCCTTACTATCATATGATTACCATTGCTTCCCATTATATATCGTGGCATCTGTTCTCTTATGAATTTCACCACTGCATTACTCAAATTTCTTTTCTTGCAATCGCCAAACAGATGTCCTAGTGAGAGCTGTTTGATTTCTTATTTAAAGTGTCATCCATAGGGTAACGTTATTTGTTAATTTTCTCTCCATTACTCTTAGTTCATACGTCTTCATAATCATACACGTTCCCTTTGTATTTTGTTTAAAAGACATTTTTGGAAGGGCTTCGATAATAACTAACTAGTCTAAAGCTCTTTGTTCCGATGGCTATCATGAAATTAATAGTTGCATGGCCTATAAGAGTGGCCATTAAGTCTGTATGATATATGGTTGCTATAAAAGATCATCGAACCTTACAAATGGTGCAATGTCGATTGGGATTTATTAAGGGAGTAACATGTTAGTGACTTAGTAACTGATGGGGAGGAGAGATATTTCAAAAGTTTATATTGTGACTATCCCCATCATTGATTACGGGTGCAATTTTAAAGACAAATTTAAATTTGCGGAGATTACAAAAGTTGTTAAATCTCTATTTGGGTGTCATATTTAATAAGCTTTTACATATTTATTCTTAAGTCATGTTCATTAATTTACCTCATTTGCATAAGCTCATGCCTTAGTAGGAGGCTAAAGACAAACCATAGAAGGAGTCCTTACAACACATGTTGAATAGTGTAAGGTGAATTCACAAGCCAATGCAAGGGGTGATTATGATAACGAATTATCATTGGGGGGGAGGAAATTAATAGAAAATAGTACTCTAGCAAGGCTGATCTTTGGATACAGAAAATCATACCTAGTTTTGTAATGGGTTTGAAGTTGGTGGTTTACCACTTATTACCAAAGTTCGATTTTAAGAGTGATACTTACATGTATGGATTAAGAATGAAATTTGGGGGTGGGGTATCATAAGGAATCAATTTATCCAAGTTGCATTGATTCATGAGGCGCGAGGACTAAATCGATCAACCCATATATCCAGAAGGAGAAATGCCAATTATATGTCATATCATTAGACATGATATATGATAGGCTTCCTACTTTGAGCGTAGGTGTTGTCAAAAGAATATTCTTGGACTGAAACAAAAATGAGATAAAAGGGAGATAGAAATAATTTTAAATATGTCTCTATATGAGCTCATTTAATGTTGAACCTTTCAGTGTACAATATAGCTCAGCTGGCAGAATCAGAGCATATACTTAGTAATTTTCACATTTCATAGCTTAGAAATGATACACCATATCCAAGGTATAGCATTCAAATCAATTTTTGAGAAGCACCTTGTGCAAATTACAGAGCACAGACGCAAAAATGTCATTTGTGGGCTAACCATATCATATCATAAGTCACCTAGAAAACCAAAGGAGATGTATTGGGTGGTACTTCCAAGATTCTTTCCAGTTTACAAGTTTGGAGGATGAAACTTATTTTAAGGGGAGAAGGCAGTAATGGCCCAACCTAATCCATGTTAATTATTTTAATTAATCATAATGTAATAAAGTTGAACACTTGCATTTCAATTTGAAACTTGAAACATTTATGCAATTGTATGCTGAGACAAAAAGTGGCGTCGAAACCAAATTTAGCAATGTCTTGCCTAAAGTCATTCAAATACTGATAAATAGATGTAAACTGTCATATTTATATAAACAATTTAAAGGCATAGTTATATACTTGTTCAATGCTTTACATAATTTGCTCACTTCTGCTGAGTAAATGAAACAATAACATGAATAATCAAAATAAATAATAGTAGCATAGAAATATCTGAGTTTTTTTAAAATATTTGAGATTTTTTGGAAAAATATATGAGATTTTTCTAAAAAAAATATCTCATATTTTCTTTTGAAAATATCTTACATATTTAGGGGAAGGGATGTCAAAACATATATATAAACCAACCCCCCTTCAACAAATGCCTGTGCAATGCTGTTTCTCTTGTTTCTTTCACTATTCAAGAAGTGAGGCCACTTCTATCATCATTGAACCATAAATAGTTATTTTTGTAAGAAAGAGATATATCTTTTAGGTACATTTACTGTCTGTACCTTTCAAAAATTCACATATTTTTACACATATCAAAATCTCAAAATGTATAGTTATTTAATGGATTATTTTCAAGCATTGTTTTGCCACATAATCATGTGGACCAACCAGTTATCAATTATCAGGCTTACGCCCTACAATTCACTCGCGCAGCCCTAGGTCAGGTAACCTGATTGGCCTGGCAGGTGTACACAATGATCGCATTGTATATACAAGCTCATCAGTTTGACTTCCACTTTCAGATAATAACCAGTAACAGTTTTAATATAATGCTTTCTCCCTGATTTCAAACTAAAATGAATTAAAATGTGGCCACTCATGAAAAAATGAATTTTATTATTTACAGTATAGGGGTAAATGTCATGAGCTTCGGATTACCCTTCAAACATTTTGCACTTTCATGTTTTAGGTTGAGCATTTAAAAAGTTACGAATTAGGCACTGCAAGTGAAGCAAGAAATTAATCAATGGAGTCTAGCTAAACTCCCAGCAAAAACTGTCTAAGTCTTAGGGCACCTACAAATATTTAGGTAGGTTATTGAACTATCATTTAGGCTCAAGCATATGTAGTTTACACGTTGCTTACCTTAAATATACTACGAGATGGTATTTCGTCGATATTGAGTATACTAATTATTTAAGCCTTATCCTTTCTTGGATGACAGTAATGCTCTAACCCAACATTTTCTACTTTATTAACCATAATGACCAACTAATTAAAGCTAATTACATGATTAGAAGTTGGGGAGTTACATAAACACCCCTGGAGTCACAAATATAGTGGTAGAGGTATAGGGTGCCCTAGGGCTAAATGTTGATGAGAAATCATTCTCTTCAAAATAAGCACTTGAACTCTGAAGAACAAGGGCATGTGGAGCCCACTCATGAGCGAATCTTTCACCAAGAGCCTCTAGACACCAATTTGTTCTATTAGAGACACTAACAAAGGGGCATACCTCTGGCAAGTAGCCCAAAAACTTATACTTTATAAGATAGTGGAGGAACATAAGAAGAAAACTTTATAGAGAAAACATTCACCACCAATCTTTGATGCAATCTTAGTGGTTGGCTTTGGTACCGAAAAGAAAGTGGTTGCCACTTTTGGATCCAATATGGTGTACCTAAAGAAGTTTTCAAAAAGGAGAACCTAGAAGGAAGCCTCCCAGGTCCTAACCCCAGAAGCATTGTTGCTAGAGAGAAATATTTAAACCCAAGCATAAGCGGGGACAAAGATGAACAAGATCCCCACTAGATGAAGGGGTGGAGGCTTGGTTAGACTCAAAATGTGTGGGTCAAGATGAAACCATTTTTGTGGAATTTAATTACAACAAGAAGAAACCTTAATATTTTTGCATAGAATTACAAGGTGTGTTGGCTTTTAAATGATGTATTCCATAGATCCTTTGTTTATAGAGGAAAACCCTAAGAAATTACTATTGTTGTTGACTGGAGACTGGGAAAAAAAGAAAAATTACAAGAAATAGTAAAACAAAGACCAACATAAGACACATACATTGCAGCAAAACGAAAAAAGGATATTTCATCAATTGCTTAAATTCTATTACTTATACATGAAATTATCAAGATCTGCATTATAGAGGCTAAAGTACACAAGGATTATAAGAAGAAAAAAAGAAGTATCCCTTTAACAAGGGTCAGGTATATCTTTTGTGACTCCCCCACTAGCAGGGTAGAGTAACATTTGATCTTCTGAATGTGGACTTTCAGGATTCTAATCTCCTCCTATCGTTCCCTTTCTCTTCTTAGTCTCCCATATCAAGGTGTTTACACACCCAAACATCCCTTTAGAAGCCCTGTCATTGCCCTGTTCTCTCTCACACTCATCATAGGTGTGAACCTCGCCTCTGGGGATCTATGCCCTTTTATAAGCCACATTGTGTTCCTTATAAAAGGGATCGGAAGCAAAAAGGTCTCCCTATGGGGGAGAGGCTTTAAGCTTCTCCTCCCTAGATGGAGAAAAGGAGAAGGAGCACAAAAAAGCAAATTCCAAATGAGGGTTGAGGAGTAGAATTAGGCACTCGGTCATCCCCAAAGCCCCCTAGTGCTGCACGTGGACAACAAAAGACACAAGGACGGAAGAGTCCTTAGGTTCCTTCTGCATCCTCAGTACGGACCAACGGGCAGCAGAAAGGATGATTGTAGACATTCTCAAAACACTGCCTATGAAGTGGAGGGAAAACTAGGGAGAACAAGCTCCAAAGATAAAATGCAAACTAGGTCTTGAAACAAGATCACTCTCACTCCACTGTGCTCCATTCGAGATGGTTGCATAGAGTCTAAAGGTCAATCTAACTATGGATTTGGGTGTTCAAAAGAACTTGGGGCCAATAGGCAGGAATGAATTCTCTGCTCTTCTCCTCTCTCTCCATTGTTCAATAATTTTGTCCTAACTGGTAATCCTAAAGAGCCACCTCCTAAGGGGATCAGGAGGAAAAGGGAAGGGGTTAGCTCTGGTCTAGGTTCAACATCTTAGAGTAGATAACTTCTAAAGAAATATAAAAAGGACATGAAAGAGGCTAAGAAAATGCTTGAAAATGGTTAAAAGATTTCTTGAAAGAAATTATACCTGAAAGGCTGAATTTATAGCAAAAATTAGGATAAAATGCATCATTAAATTGGAGGGAAAAACCCTAAGATAAGCAAAGCCCAATCAAGAAATATCTAAAAAGTATATGATGGCATAAGGAAATGAAGAGAAGGCAAAAAAGACTTAGTTAGATGGCATGAGGAAATGGAGAGAAGCAAAAAAGACTTAGTTAAGGCAGGTTTAAATTGCACCTGCCTTGAGTAGATATCCCAAAATTTCTCAAGCACAAGGAAACTAACTTAACCAAATATTTGAAATTCCAAACTAAGAGATTTGAAATTCGATTAGAGGAAATTTTCCCAGAAAACTGGAAAAAGAAATCCATTGGAAAAAACTTCGCTGAGTCTCTTTAGGAAGGAGACTAGATCAATACAATGTGCACAAAGCCAACCCTAGGAAAGCCTTTAAGGTTTGGATAACACATAATTCAAGGAAAAAAAATTCCTAAAGTGATAAAGAGGGTAGGTCTTACTATAGTTTGAGGTTATGTTAGATTAAAATCTAACATCCCCCAAGGGACAAATGATTCAGGTACTTAAAAGCTCTAAGAGCCACTGGGTCAATAGAAACCCAAGAAAGAGATTGATTAAGTTAGACAAGCCACTAGAATTGAGCATTGGGGCAAAGTCCAACTAAAAATGCTTAATAAAACCTAGTCGGCTGAAGCCATAATTATATAGAGGCATGACTTGTTAAAGGGGTAAAATCTTCTAAATAGACATAAAAACGATAAAGATCTTTGAGTTCAATTAAAATTAGAAAAATACTCTATATTTAAACATATATATATGGAATCTTAGTTAAATCCCTCTAAGAGAACCATCCTAAACCCTCATATGAGCAAGTCATTGCCAAACTCAAGAGGTAGGTCAATTAGACTTTTAGAAGGTAATTGGCTTGTTAATTCCTTATGTCCTTCTCTAATTCTCCTAACTTAAGTGTCGAAGGCTCTTGAAGACAGAACGCCCTGTTTCAAGAGTTTTTTTGTAGGAAATTCTTGGATGGTGATGCAAGCTCCTTTTGGATTCTCAACAAAGCCCAAAAGTTCTACTCTGTGCTGAAATACAACTGAAGGAGAAATCTTCAAAAAGTATTTGAAATTAGGTTATGAATAATTTGCTAAAACTAGATAAAATTTTATTTAGTGTAAATTTGGCTAACTCTTTTGGCAAGCTTAGATCCGTCAATGGGACTTGAAACC
>NCQS01077509.1:0-10484 GCA_002740445.1 Pachycereus pringlei
TGACTAAGTGTACAATTAGGTACAGTTATGATGAGTTAAGTTACCCAGTTATAATAACATGAGAAAATTGATTGATTCTCATATGCAAATTTATTTTACGTTACTCAGACACAAGAATTATCATGCCACTTATTATACCATCCTCCATAATTGCAGGAGGGGAATAGGTGATGGTGGTTGACACATTGATTACAGTTGTCCCTAAAGAACATCCACGTTGGATATGTACATATTTCTATCCATAACCTACTGCTTCTTTCATCTCATTCACACCACAATTCATTGTGACAACTATGGATGATTCCTCCAATCTTCCAACCTTAGGATGGGTTGAAGGAGGTGAATGCACCCCTCTTCAAAATACACTTGAAGTCACTCATGGATTTTCTCATTCGATCATCGAAGGATGACTTTATCCATATAGATCGTAAGTAGTACAATAATTTTTGAAGTGGTTTCTCCCATTTGGTAGGGTCGTACCTGGCCTTGTGCCAATTATCAAAGAATTTGACACTAACTAAGGTACAAATTGAAGGCCAAGCATATAGGAAGACAAAAGAAGAAGCATACATGTTGAGAATGTGGTGGAATGAAGGTTTAGTGCAGCCTTTTGACATTAACCCAACCCCTGCTCCTTCGTATAATCTGTGGTCCATCGTAGTAAGTCCACAAAAACTCTGTGTCATTCAATGTGGTGGTTGGACTGACTGCGCATACTTACATATCCTCCCAAGATGCCCTACAGGAGCAAAGGTGGATATAAGTTTGCATACTCTATAAGCGCTTGACCGCATCATATACCACATTGAGCTTCAAACCACAGAGTCCAGGTGGAGGGAAGTGCTTAACATGTATATCATTTTAGGGTCATTTTGCTACATTTTTAGGGAGAATTATGTGTTTTATGTCATAATTTATACTCCTATTCTTGGTTTATACTTTGGTATGGTTTTTGATGGTATTTGTAGAATTTTAGACCATTTGACCCATCATTTTACCCTCATTTAAGTATATGTCAACCCCCCATGGATGCCCCTGAGTTTCCATGCCCATAGAGTAAGAGAAGAGTGGAAGAATTTGGCTCCAGCCAAGACCACAGTCCAACCATGGTGGCTACCATGAACCGTGGTGACCCTGTAATTGCTAGCCTCTTCATCTTCCTTCAGTATGCAGCTGAGAATACTCTGTGTTCTGCTTAAAAGGCATGTTCCAAGGTGGAAAAGAGAGAGTTTTTTAAGCAACCATAACCTACTCTCACATCTCTCTTTTAGTTTAGTTTAGTTTTGGTTTAGTTTTTAAGGTTTAAAGGGAGAAGCTTTGTTCTTGGAGGCTTGAAGATTGTTGCACAATTCAAATGCTACCATTGTTGTAAAGTTTTTCTTCCTTCCTTTGAATTTGTTCTTGAACCCTTGTTTTAGTTGAATTAGAAATATGAGTGAGTTGTTTATCTAATTTAGGGATTTGTTAGCCATAGTGTTGTAGTTGGATCCCTTATCCTTGACATCTTGTGCTTATTTTATATTTGGAATGATTCATGTCTATCCTGAAATTGGAATGTTGTCAGTGGAATTGACCTATTTTGCTTGCTTATGTTAGGTAGATGAATGAAGTACTGAAAGGTGAAACTCACTACTCGATCGTCTTGATGGAACTTGATTTACCGAAACTCGAGAGAGAATTGCTTGTTAGGAGGAGACTTAGCATTCATAGATATTCAACCTAGACTAAATTAAAGACTCTTGAGAAAGTGTTAGTTGAATTTGTTTAGGCAATTTAGAATTGATTATGTTATGTTTCTTCTTGGATTGCTGAACAATTCAAGATAGAAAAATAAATATGACCTCCGGAGTGAGAAGTATTTTGCCTTTTTTGAGGGACTCTTAATCCCCTGATTTTCTATCTAGAAATGACCTAGGTAATCTCAAGGAACTCCTTCTATTCTTGTGATCTGAAAGGCACCTAATTGTGAGGCTAAATGAGCCTACAAGTTGGGTAAGGTGCTACAGTGTATGACCTCTCATTAACTATAGGCTTCACATGCTACAGATGCTTTAAAAGCCATATTTATAAGAAAAAAAGAAGAAGTGAGGAAGCAATAATCAATGAAAAAAAAAGAAAAAATAGCTAAATGTTATGCCTAAAGAAGGAGGTAGCTCCTCCTCTAGAGGGAGCACTCCTAATTATTCATTATGTCATCTAGGTCGAGAAAAGTCTCAGCCAATACTATAGGGATCAAGGACTATTTGAACACAACTGCCCAACGAAAGAGGCCAGAATGTTAGACCCCTTTTCGGTTCGTAAGAGTAATTGATGCAAATGATAGAAATGTAGGTCCATTAGCCCTCCGCTTGCCCATCATAAGGTGGCTCAAAACCTAAGGCATGTCAATGGTCTTACCGTTTGTGACCTTCTAAACCTCTTCGAGTGATAACCTAAAGAGCGGTTGGCCATCCCCAACATTCTAATTCTTTACTTGGAGTGTAATTACTGTCTTTGTCTATAGGAAATTAAAAGAACATCTCAAATTCCTCAACCATACGACATAAGTCCTTGATTGGAATATAGAACATATATAAATTATAGAACCACTTGCACTGCGTGGCCTGGAGCAACCCATCGTCTATCTTGACTTGTCTTAGTGACAGGAAGGAGCTTAAGCTAGAAAGATCAAGTATATTTAGGTGAGCCCTGCGAAGGTTTAACTTCAATTATCAAGAAAGACAGTGAAGGAAGCCATAAGAGAGTAAGAGGAAAGACCTCTAGCATAAATTAGAGTCCTAGGGGTATGAGAATAATGAAACAAAATGCTCGAAGCAATTCAATATTTAAAGAAAAGTTGCTTAGAACCCAGGCCTAGCCATCAACATAAATAAGCCTGCCACTGGGGATTAGTGGCATGATTTAGGGGCTAATGGCTATAATTGGGCCCTAAATCATGCCACTAATTCAACAACTCTAAGACTAATAGAATTTGCCTTCCTTTTTCCACCTAGCCGCTACATTTTAAGATTCTGGCTTCCAAAATCAGGCTACCACAATATTTTGAAACTTTTACATAAATTTNNNNTTTTATATGAAAAAACTAGTTGGAGGAGGGGAAGTCTACATCTATGGATCTAATTTTCTTTCTCTTTTCAATGTCTTCAATTCATGAACATTTATATCTTTTTAACTCTTTTGACAATTAGCTCGACTCTACATGTATTATTAATGCCCTAATATTAAGCATAATTTGGATAATGTATGGACAAAAATAATAAAAAATTAAAGAGAAATTCATGATCTTAAGCCAATCGCAAATAGATGTACAAGTGCAAAAACAAAGGAAAGAAATGTTTTGAAAACAACATCCATTGTCCAAAAAGTATCATTGATATAAACAAAATGTCCAAAGTGTCCAAACTAAAGACACTAATAAGAATAAAGGTATTCCCCTTCTAATTATCATCCTCTTCCTAGGAAGGCTCTTTTATACTTTGAGCCCTAGGTGGACGGGGAAATGGGAAAAGTTAAAGCCTAGCAAGCAGGGACCAATCAACTGATATGAAGGTTGTAATCCAAATACAAGCTACTGAGGACTCCCCACCCATGAATAACATTGGATCTCGAAGTGGATAGGGAACGATGAGAGTCCTATCCCAGCCAAGATCTCATGCCATAGCCTAGGAAACCTCTGCAACTCAGTTGCCATGGAGGCTATTAAAAAAACTCTCTCCATTGGTGTGGAGGTTTCTCCTTCAAGGTCTCACGAGGCTAGTATCACCTGACAGTTCACCCACTCTCCAAGGTACCCAATGTACCCTAAATGGCCCTCTATAATAACCACGGTAAGAAAGGGCCTAAGGCTTTCCCAATATAAGAAGGGACACCTCTAGCAACCACCCATGGATCTTAAGTCACCCGAAGTCAAGCAGAAATGAGAATTTCAACACATCAAGGTGAATAAAAACAAAGCAAAATAAGGGCACTTACATCCTTGAGGGTTTGTCTATTCAAGACCACTTAAAATTGATTGATATCCTGAAGGGAAGTGGCTTCACTTGTGCGGTTGTATTGAGTCCACTGCATCGTAAAAAGCACCCTTAGTCTTAGGAGCAATCTTGGTAAAATACTCCAAAAACCAAGGCTCAAGGAAAAGAAAGAACAAGTTAGCGGAGTAAAGCATTTTAATGAAAAATGAAAACAGAGCAAATAAATAAGGCTTATCTCAAACACCTTCTAAAAACCCCTTATGGTAACGGAGGGGAAGTTCTCTTTGTCCCACTTATAAGCAACTCTTGCATACTTAAGGTGGGCAGCAAAAGCATTAGTGCCTTAGTCAAGATTGTCCATCACTACCACGTTCTCTAAGTTCATGATATAATGCAAGTAACATTGGTATCACTACTATGTTCTCTAAGTTGACGATATAATGCAAGCAAGTAACACTGATTGCCTTTATCTGCGAAGATGGTACAACCAGGTAAGTACACCATGCAGACGCGGAAAAACTGCTTATGCGATAGATAATCGAATGAGCTTTCCAAGACCTCATTAATTTGGGAGTATTGAATGGAGTTGGCCTTCATATGCCACTTCTTAGTTAGGGCTCAAACAACTTGATGTGCCTCAGCCACTATAATTTGAAGGCTGGGTCATATTTCAATGGATTGGACCCAAAAGAGGCCCCAATCAACATATAGAAATCTATGAGGGAGATCATCATATCCCTAAAGAAAAATTAAGGATGTTGGTAGTATCTAAAACCTCTCCAATAGGCCCCTAAGGAGACAACTATCAGTCACCTTCCAAGCCCTACAAACCTTGATCAAAGGTTGAAGTCAAATCATGTCACTATACCTTAACAGCACTAAGATACTTACCACGGTTATGCTCGATACCCTTCAACCTCCCATGGCCTTTCACATATTCATAACTTTGTGAAGAAAACCATCATAAACAAGCAGCAAAGTACAAGTTGTCAAATGAAAGCCAAATAAAACTTAGAAATTATCAAGAGGAACACTGACTCAAAAGAAAACCTACCACCCCTTCCCCCTCCGCGTGCTAATGGTGAAGATGTGCTGGTTATTGTTTTCTATGTACAATAGGTTAGATGTATCAATCTCGTCACTAGGGTGCTAGCAGCCTACTATTGCCACCACAACGTGAAGGGAGACATTACTTACCAACCATAGTCCACATGCAAGTAGCTAGAATTAGTTTGCAAATTATGATGGTGAAGTTCGAATCCCCTATAACATTCAAAAAACCTCATAAAAGAAAATTCAGTAGCATTTCAGTAAGAAGCCAGCTGACTGAAAAACTGTAATCTACAAATACAACCAAGGAGCAAAAACTAAGTTCAAATTTCACTCCTACTGGTTGCTTACACCTTAGAATCACCTTAAATAAGCAAATCTTCCTACCTAATCCCTCAAGATAAAGGCCCATGCAACTAAACCTCACAAAATCTCAAATCCTCCCCACAGGCACGAAATGTGAAATTTTAACTCAAAATGCCAAGACTAAAGTGAATAATGCAAAAATAAGCAAGAACAGGACAACTACTTTTTGAGTTGATGCAACAATGAAGGCCCTTAAAACTTGAAGGAACTAGTTACGTAGTATTTAGAGAGAAAATGGCTTGAAAATAGTGGGCCAAAATGCAGAGGTTAGTCGTGATAGGTTCTTTTGGACTGAACAACCTATTGGAAGACAGATAAGCCTAGTGGCCACTGCTAGATCATAAGATATGCTATTGGCCATAGGTAACATGCCAAATAATGCCGCCACCACCACACCAAACCAAGCGGCAATCCCAATCATGTCATTAAGGGTCTAATTTTATATGATTTGTTTGCTCAGGCTCGAGTAATATTCATTTGCCTACAAGAAACTCGACCCCACAACTATGAAAAATGGTGAGCATCTTTGAAAATCTTTTTTAGTTTCTAAAAGGTCAAGAGAGTTGAATCTCTTATAGTTTGATTTGTTAAGATCTTTTTTAGTTTCTAAAGGGGGTTGAATCCCTTATATTTTGGTTTCTAAAATTTCTCGCATTTGGTTTTCAAAATGTAGAAGGCCAAGTCCCTTATATTATAATTTCAAGAATCTTTTTTAGTTTCCAAAATTCTAGAGAGCTGAATCCCTTATATTTTAGTTTCTAAAATATCTCATGCTTGGTTTTCAAAATGGGGAGGGCTAAATCCCTTATATTTTTATTTCCAAAAGTCTTTTTTAGTTTCAAAAAATCGAGAAGTTTGAATCCCTCACATTCTGGTTTCTAAAATTTATCATCTTTTGTTTTCAAGATGGAAAGGGAGATTTTTAAAAATCTTTTTAACTTTCGAAAGTCAAGACAGCTAAATCCCTCATATTTTGATAAAAATTTCTCTTGTCTAATTTTTAAAATGGAAAGGCCCAAATCCCTTATATTTTGATTTCAAAAATTGAGAGAGCTGGATCCCTCATATTTTGATCTCTAAAATTTCTTATATTTGGTTTTTAAAATGAAGTGGGCCGAATCCCTTCTATTTTGATTTCAAAAATTTTCTCGCCAACGAACCTCTCTCTTGATAGGATTATAACTCTTGGAGTGAGGTATAGTCTTCGAATATGTCAAAATAGTTTGAACAATTTTTCTCAATAGGAGTTGAGCTCGTAGGGCGAGGCTTTAGTCACAGAAAGGCTTTAGACCCCGGGAAAAAAAAATCTTGTTTTTAACATTGCACATGCATTCATATTGCATGACATCACATACTTTTCCTTTTATCCTAATGGTTTTGGTTGAAGTAGGGGCTCCTACAAGAATAAAATTGGTGCTCATGGGATTTTAGACTGGTTTCATACGTGCATTTCCTATGCATTGTTGCTCGATAATTACCTAGCCCATCGAGGTTAAAATGACATTGAATTAGCCTGTTACTAAAAATATTTCTTTCAGCAAAAATTGCCAAAAGTTTTAAAAAGCATTTGAAAAGGCAAAGGTTTTTGAAAATAGTTTTAAAAAAGTCAAAACCCATGGCGTTTGCACAATTTTCCAGCATGGTGGGTTTGACCACATGACCGCCAACATAAATGTGACGCTCCCTAATTAAGCATGTGTCACTTTTTGCAATCACTATTTTGATTTCCTTAATTTTAACTAATAAACCCAATGATCAGGGCGTTACCGCCATTCAAAAAGGACAAGGCTTGAAGCATGACTACTGGAATTAACATAGTTTGGCATAGCTTTAACCATACACATTCATACATAATCAAACCATATAAAGTCAACTATTAACCAATATAAGGTTTATATACTATAGTAAAACAATTCACCATATAATCCACACTTTCATCCACTGAAGTTTTCAAAACATAGCTTCAAAATATGTATGCACTCTGTCACCATTGATCCATCCAGATTCCCTTGCTCAACTTATTTACTTCAGCTTATTTGCTAGTATGAGGGCGATTCACTGAGCATTTGCCTAAAATGAAACATGAAAAACATTTCGAACTGTGAGCCGAAGCTCAGTACATGTATTCCTATATTGTTAAAAGATCTTTGTAAAAATTAGTTGGCCACCCTCTTTGTAATTCATTTTAAGTTGAAACGGTGAATAAGATGAATGTAAACTGCAATTGCTTGTTATTATCTGATAGTGAACCCCCTTGATGCTATTATGATGTATGGATAGGTGTACACCTGTCAAGCCGATCGGTGGACCTGGCTTGAAGCCGTGTGGGTAATTGAAGGGTAATGCGCTGTAACTGATAACTGATGAGGTCACTAACTATATGACAAATCACTGATTAAATTAGTACATTGATGTACTTACTAAAATATTATAACTTTGATAAATACATGCTGGTTTCTAAAGATACATGCAATAAACACAGCTAAAGTCTTTAAAATGCAATCTCACTTGATAATACTTATGCACAATGGGAAACGATAGACTAGGCCCAATTTCTGCTTAAGAAATGTAGTTATAGGTAAATGCATTTAGTAAACAACTTTCTCTCCCATAATTTGCAACTTTATAGAAATTGATTAATAAAAAGGGATTCAAACAATTCAACATAAGATAAGTTACAGTAAAATGATTTGAAAACCAAATAAGTTGGGGTCGCTAAACTTGAAGTGAAATAGATTGGAGCAAAATAGAACAAAATAAAATATAATTAAGGTGATAGTGAAAAGACTTTAAGGGATATAAATGAAATATGGGTTTTTGATATTTTTGAAAATGAATAATAGAAGGTTTAATATCAAGAGGGGTGTTGTGAGGTTCAGAAAAGCTCATAACCTTAGCTTGGCCTGATAGACACTAATCTTTTGTCATTACCCTCTTTACTTCTCCGATTTCATTCCTATGGCCATTTAACTCCGGTTTCCAACCCAAGTAAGCTTTTATACAAAATGAAAGTTGTTAAACGCACTAAACTTTGTAATTTCTTTACAATATCCATAATTATGTAGAGACTGCTTATAATATTTCCAAATGCCATGATTTCTTCCTTCCCGCATATTATCATTTAAATGTCTACGTTAAAAAATCCATATCTTTCACCTCTAACCTCCAATTGAGCTACAAAACCCCAGTATAAAAAGCTTAAAAACTCCCTCAAAACTTTCAGTTATAGTGTAGAACATAATTCCCACAATAGGGTTCCTTAAATTGCGCTGGAACACAATTGTACACAGCATCGGCCTATCCTACACAGTCCTAGCAAAACGGCCATAACTTTTTTCGTAGAACTCAAATTAAAGTGATTCAAAAGGCATTTGAAAGATGACTAACTGGTCTCCATAGCTGCCAAAAATCATAATTTGTCAATGGGCAGAACGGTACTAGTTTATTTGTAAAGTGTCCTCTATTTCTAGCCTGTTCACAGCCACACGATGTTTGTCTTCACCCTTTCTTCACATAATTTCCTTCTAAAATCACCCTTTGAAATCATTTAACAAAGCTTTATTCCTTCTCATCACCTGAAAAATCCATATTACTCAAAATCACTACATGATCATCTTTACATATTTTACAATCATTCATTCCACAAAAACACTTAGAATGCTTCCATAACCTCACTTATTTGCATTAATGATTCAAACAAGCTCTTTTGGCCACTTATGAAATTTTCCATAATCTACTAATTTTGACAAAACTCACATAACGTCATCCTTTTAAGTCAATAATACATCTAACCTTTAAACTGCATCTAATTTAATCTAAATAACATACTTGATTCCAAAAATCAAGTTAAACTATGTATAATCATAAAACCCTAGGTTATGCCTTCCAACCAAATCGCTATAAATGTATTTAATAAGATTAACAACAACTTTAAATCCATTTTTCATGCCAAGGATCACAACATTAAATTAAAGAACTCAAAGTTCATCATTTTCACATCAAGCTTGCATGATCATGTATGACCTCAACCCTTGCATGCTTTCAAGCTTACCCAACAATTAAAACATAAAAATAACTCTTATTTATATCAAGATAACATGATCCATGATCAAATCTAACATAAACCCAAAAATTAAACAAAGTTAGGTTAAGCTTTACCTCACTTGATGCTTAAACAGAGAGAGATGAAGGTGGTTGAGGAGGTTGTGGTGGTGGTTGGTGGTTGGGGGGACTGGCTAGTGGCTGGGAGAGACCGACTGGTGGTGGAGCTGGAGGCAGTGGTGATAGCAGTGGCAACAGTAGGGGCCGCCGATGAGTAAGAAGAAGGCTAGTACTTATCTTGGTGGAAATGACTTGGATGATTATCTTTGATGCTTGGCTAGTATTTAACATAAAAAACTAGCTTTTTGTTAATCAAAATTTAGTGCAAATGGTGGTAATTAACCTAATTTAATTACACCAAAACTTTCCGGCCAGGTTGAGCCCAAAATGAATCTGGCCACAAATCGGGCCCAAGTGATTTAGGCCAAACTTAATGAATTTGGGCCCAAATTTTTATATGGTTAAAAATTAATTTTTTGTGATATTATAAAAAAAAAATTTATCACCTAATTGTATTTACCGGGGCCTAATATCAATTCACCCGAAATTGTTACGGTAAATGAAACTCGAATTGCAAAGTCGGGCCCAAAATGAATTCTCCTAACTAGGATGATTAAATGAGATAAATAAATGTAAAAAAATTAAAAATATGGACTAATTAAATAAATAAACAGGATTTAGGGTCGGGCTATTATAGCCTTCTCCCCTTAAAGGGTTTCATCCTCGAAACTTATGCACTTTGATAAAACATACAAGTTTATCTTAAATAAGTATAACTACTTGGCTTTCACTTCTTCCTCAGTTTTCCCAAGTGGCTTCTGAGGAGCTATAATTTAGCCAATATACTTGGATTAAAGGTATCTGCTTGATGCGTAGTTGCTTAATCCTGCAATCTAGTATCTGGATTGGGTGCTTTTCAAGCACTAGATCCTCATGGACCGTAATGTGTTTGGTTAAGAAAGCGTGGTCAGGATCTGAAATGTACTGCCTATGTTG
>NCQS01077593.1:0-18132 GCA_002740445.1 Pachycereus pringlei
GTGTGTGTGTGAGTGTGTGTGGTTGTGCCACTCCGCCATGTTTTCTTAGTTACATTTGATTTCTAATATCAAACCTAATACTCACTTTTATAATTAGAAATTATTTTCTAATCATCCAAATTTCCCATGGGCTTGTCGGTTACTTAACTATTAGGTGACGCCTAGCGCAAGAACTTTTCACTTGCCAGATTTCTGTCCCACGTGGTGATTTGTTGCTTGGTGGGCTGATTATATCTTTTGGGTGAAGGGAGATATGAAAGGACCAGAGCTTGCTGCTAAGTTGGGTGCTTTGCATCGTGGGTTGTGCGGTCGGTATACAACCAAACCATGTCAAACATGGGTGTTGATTGAGAAGACAGCAAGGCGGGCTTGCCTTTTCATTCTAATCTTTTATTCCTTCTTTTCTTCTTTCGACTGCGTTGATGGGGCTGAGCACATATGTTGGGTATTGGGCATTGACTTTGGGCGACCTAGGTTGTGGACTGGCCTACATGAGATGCTGGGTTTGAGGGAGGTGAGAACAAAATGCACAACTGACTAAATTCTTCTGTTTAATCGACACTTTTCCTCCATTATCTTATCAAATCCTTGTTTCTACAAAATCTAACAAAAATGAAATAAAATTCAACAACGATCTCAATTATAAGTAGAACTAGGTGATTATGAAATGGACACTTTTAATGCCCAAACATTGCCAACCAGACCTTATCCACCTTACATAGAGGGTTGGTGAACAAAACCTCAAGGAACGGGATCTAAAGCTTCCACATGTTGAGCTTGCTCACATCCAGGCTCCTACTTATGCTACATCCCAATTTGCTTTCGAAGCTTGCTATGGAGTTGACCCTCGCACTCCTTTACACCTTCTTCCTATTCCCATTGAGCATAGGCCCATCTTTGAGGCCAAAGGGAGAGCTCAATAAATCAAGAGGCTCCATGAGCAAATTAGAGGTCAAATAGAGATGGTCAGTGCCTCGTACTAGGCTAGAGCAACCACTCATGGGAAGCCCTTGGTTTTTAACTCAAGAGAATTAGTTTGTTGCACCTAAGGAATTAGGTGTTTCCCTCAGGAGGAAAACTTATCCCATGGCTCATGTGGATGGTCCCTTCATGGTGCTTTAACGAATTGGAGACCATGCCTACAAATTAGAGCTATCAGATGACATGAATGTGAGTGTTACTTTCAATATAAGTGACGTTGCTCCTTATGTGGAAGGCAACTTTGAAGATTTGTGAGCAAATCCTTCTCAAGAGGGGAAGGTTGATTCATTCCAAACCCCATACTAACATTTGGCTACTCCCTCATCCTCTCTAAAGTCCAAGCCTAGCTGCTCACATTAAGAACACCACTATTTCAGCACTACCCATGGCTTTGGTTTGGCTTTTCATTCACAAAACAAAGTCCATTTAGGGTGTCACATGGTTCAATAAGAAGCATAGGGAATCTACGTTAGGATTATGGAACAAGTTTCAGTATTACTTTGCAATTTATTTTCCTAAAATAGAGAAAACCCCATCTCCAATAGTGTAGGTTTCACCTAATAAATTTCTTGAATTTGAGTAAAGTTTGGTTCATACCTAATAGTACCCAAGTTATGATAATGTAAGTTTTATTAATTCCTTAGTATGTCTATTTTTGCCCCATCTACTGAGAATTGGTATTGGATATCCTTTTGAGAAAGGAATAGGCAAAATTCAAAGTAGTGTGCATAAAATTTAGTTTTGGAGCAATATGTGTTTTGGCACTATTAAAGAAGGATACAATCATAATACTTGGCATGTCTTATTGGAATGAATTTACACCCACCAAGAAAGAGGCTTCAAGTTGCAGCACTCCCATTGGTAGAGTACAACTCTCTAGAAGCTTCTTAGAGGATAGGAGGAAAAAATCTTAGAATTTATAGCTCGTGGCATTTGTCAACATCTTTAGATTTTTGATTTATTTCCTAAGAAATTTTGTAGGATTCTTAGTGGTCCACTTACTCCACTAACGCTCAATTTATTCTCCTTATTTTGGTTCTCATGGACCCATTTCCTTTAATCTATACTCAGATTTGCGTTGATAATGAATGAAATGCAAAAGGCGAACCTTTTTTTCCAAAAATTTCTTCACCTTTATATCTAATTTAGAATGGTGACTTGAAGTTTCTTCTTTATAATTTATCTTTGGTGCCTTTAAACCTTTACAGAGAGATTAGGTAGAAACTCTTTATCTTATCTAGGGATCCCATTTTTTAGGCTTTAATCCACAATGATCTTGACTGTTAGACATTGAATCTAAAGAGGAGCATCCATTCTATTTAGGTTCTCCTAAGTGATTGATGAACTTGGGAGTAGAGAAATCATCCTTAATAGGTATTATGGCCACCCAATATATAATGAATGCGCAACCTTTTGTTTTAAGGTCCAATGAAGCTATTAACATTACTAGAAGGAAAAATCTAGTTGGACCAAATCCTATTTCGTCCTTGCAAGAAAACGTGTTCAAGTTTAACGTCGATGTACTTTTTTGTCTAGGGATCAAATGAACCCCTAGTCAAATAATACTATTTTAATGAATGTATCGAAATTTTTATGTTATATAACTGAATAATTCAAGTGCTTAATGGTCTCAGTTCAGATTATTCTTATAGTTAAATTGATATTTGTGACCAATTAGCTTTATACATGTTTTGTTTTTGTACTCTTAATATGATGATTACGCAATAGTATTCAATTGTTTGCAATCATATTAATTGAATAATTTAAGCTACTTTGAATGAGCTTTATTATATTTGAATAGCCTATGACAAGACCATAATATGTTATCTCATGCTAGGGTATATAAATTATGTCATGATCTATGTTACAAAGTCTCCTTTAGTTGACTGTGCTCATAGCTAGGGGTGAAAATGAGCCAAGTCAATCACAAGCTAGCTAATTTTGGGCTTGACTTGATTATTTACAAGCTCGGCTCGTAGCTCACTGAGCTTATAAAGTTTGGGCTCGGACTTGAGCTCGGACCCACAGTCCTTGCCTCAAAGCTTGCTTAGGCTAGCTCAGTTACAGTCTAAATTATATTCTAGTTTTTTGGCATTGGATCTAATAAACCAGGATCTGAGTAAATTTTTTTTTAGTTTAACGATAATTTCATACTTTACACACAAGTGCATAAAGAGAAAAAAAAGAACTGATTGACCTGAGCCAAGCCAAGTCTAGTCGAGCCAAGTTAAGCCTGGTTGGCTTAGGCTCGGCTCAGTATACTATCAAGTCGGCTCAGGTTCGATTTGACTTGACCTCAAGTCAAGCTTTGATCAAAGTTAATCCATGCTTGGCGACCCGCCTCGGTTTTATTATAGGCCTATTTATATCCATATTACTTCATAGAACTAACAATATTCTGATTTAATGTTAAAAGTGTTTTTAGGAAGCTAGAGGTGCATTCTAGGTCCTACGTCTATCATAGTAGTTGTTTGTCTTACTGTTTACCATTTATCTAATTTAGTATATTTAGTTTGGTTACTTTCAATTTCTAAATCAGAAGTCACTTTTGTTTCCTTGAATTAATTTAGGGAGATAATTAATTTTGTTTGACCACTAGAGTCCTTATAGGGTTTAACATTTGAATACTCTCTACTCTACAATAACCTCATATTTAATTTTATAAATTAAAAATCCACGTCAGTTGTTGTAGCTCAACATTTGGCAATGGCATTGGAGAACTGTATATTGTATCGATTTGGGATGGCTAGATACCTATCAAGGCAGGCAGACCCACTATTACAAGGAGGGGGTTCTTACCCCAACTTTTGGAGACGATTGGCCATGAGCTTGTGCTCCTCTACTCCCCCATCTAGAAAGAGGGCTAGACTTCAAAGAGGGGCTAGGGTAGTGTCCTAGCTTGGTGTAATGTTGTAACCTTTCCAAGTGCTTTGCACACTGTAGTAGTTTATGTTGAGGCCATGACATTAGCCCTCTTTCACTGTAATAAACTTTCAATGTTGAACATAGGAGTTTTTTGTGTATTTGATGTCGTAATGAGATTGACAGCACACCTTTTAACCTCTAGGAGCTAAAGGTTGATAATCTGGTAAAGCCTGACATTCTTATAGGGCACAAGCCCTTGTAGAGATCGGAAGCATAACCCTTTAGCCACTCGGGAATGAATGTGCATTTTGTTAGGGCATAGCCCTTTACGAAGGTAAAATGCATGACCCTTTAGCCACTTAGTGCTAAAGGTGTATTTTTTAGGGTATGTCCGCTTAAAAAGGTGGAAACTATGACACTTTGGCTGTTCAGAGGCTAAAGAGGTATTCTTCTAAGGCACAACCCCCTAAAGATGCAGAAAGTGTGACCCTTTAACTGCTTAGGGATAAATGTGCATTCTCCCAAGGTATAACCCCTTAACAAGGTAGAAAACATGATAGCTATTTGGCTCTAAAGGTGCATTTTCTAGTGCACAACCGTCTGAGGAGAAAGAAAGAGTGACCTTTTAGCTAATTAGAGTTAAAAGTGCATTCTCTTACACATAATCCCTTGAAAAAGGTAACCTTTGAGCTGCATGGGTCTTAAGGTGCACTCCTTAGAGCATTTCCCTTTGAGAAGATGAATATTTATCCTGCTACTTTTTAGGCGTGCATATGCATATATTTAGTAGCGCTTGCAGATGTGTAATCACAGGTTGCGAATTTTAAGCAGTTAGCTGATCATTTTTAATACAGTGCTTTCCCCGAAGTAGAAGAAAAAGTTGGGAGCTTTGAACCTAGAATCGAGGGAACTACCCCAACCCTGAGAGAAAAAGACTCTTTAAAATTGTAAAAACAAAAACAAGCTCAAACCCCTGGTTTTGTTTTTTTGCAGAGCCTAAATACTGATCCCTTTCCATCGCCCTCCTCTTCCTCCTTCCTCACTACCCAAGCCCCTAAAACCTGACTTCTACTACTGAGGCCTCCCTATTTTGCAGCCCCTACCCTTGATCCAAAGAGTTGACCCCTTCCCGATTTCCCTCCTCTTTGTTTTTTTGAAATTTGAATTTTGAGCCTTGGGTTTTAAATTGGCCATCTTGGAGAGAAATCTTCCCCCTTGCTTTTCTATTTGATCCTCTTAGCGGAATATATTTTCACAAAGCCAAAGTTACTTCCTATATTGTATAGAAAGAAATGAATAAAGAAAAGTCAAAATTTTGACTGCCTTCTTTCAATGTGGGTTTTAACTGATCCTCATTGCAGGCGATGAATAGTATTCTTGGGGTTATAACCATCTCTTAAGGATCTTTGCTTTAATGGTGTCCCCATGGGGCCATAGCCGGCCCTTAGGGGTCTTCACTTGAATGATATCCCCTAAGGGGTCATATATTCTTCCCCTAAAGGTTCTCACCTGAATTACATGCCCTAGGAATCATATATTTTTCCCTTAACAGTCACTTGATGGGCTGTGTAGACTCCCCCTTTTCGTCCAAGGGGTCGTCTCTTGGTGGGTGTCCTCATTGCAATGCTTGATTAATGGGGTGACTACTTGAGGTCATGTTCAACCCCTTGGAGAGCTTCTCGGATGATTAACACTTACAGTCATGATACTCTTCATCAGCATATGCTTAAAACTATATTTATATGTCGTTATTGCCTTCTTACTTCTTCTTGCATTTTTTAGCTGTTTTAATTGTTATAAAGTTTCGACTATTAGGATTTTGGTCATAGTCTAGTTACGCAAGTTATGTAGTTAAAGCATCGGTCAAATTGCATTAGGGGGTCTATTTAGCTCCTTCCCTCACCTCTAAACTTAGTAACAAGTAAAAATAGCAACTGCACATCGTCAAGTCTCTTCTTTAGCTAGTTAAGGATGACTTTACTGGCAGACTTAGCCTCTCCCTTTCCTTGCAGGTAGCCTATGGCATTGATGCAGGGTTGAGCTGGCTTAAGTAGTCGAAAACCTTATTAGCATGACACTATCACCCATTGTCGAAGATTATTGCCTTGGGATTCTAGATCATGTAATAATGATTTCTCTAAATGAACTTCCTTCACTTCCTTCTTAATGATAAAGATCATATACTCAACTTCTACCTATCTGGTGACATAGTTAATGGCGATAAAGATGTGGCTACCTTATCCCATAGCTTAGAAAAAGGGCTAATAACATCTATTCTCCTATACGAAGGAAGATGTGAGATGATTGAGGTGAGCTAGGTGGATGACTTCTTTTGGATGGAGGTAAATTTATGGCATTTATTGTACTTTACATCAAGCTCATCACACAATCCCTTTTGAGGGCCAACAGTACCCAATGTGAAGGGCCTTGATGATAAGAGCCCTCACTCTAATATGAGAGCTATAAATTCTCCCATGAATTTCCTTAAGAATCCTCTCCCTACCTCAGGGGCTGCATGTTATAATAAGGGTTGAGCTTAAGATCACTTGTAATGGATACCTTCTTAGAGTATGAACCAAGTGGCTACATTCGAAATGCATTTGGCTAATTCTTTTTTGTCTTAAGGTAGTTCCCTTTTGGATAAGCACTTATGTGGATCCATCAGACTACCACTCATGTCATGACCTCGGTAGTATTTATACTTCTTTTCTCAAGAACTTCCCATTAAATTTGCCTGGGTTAGGCACTTATAAAAGAGTTGGCCAGTTTATAGAGGGTATCAGCTTGCGTATTGTCTGTGTGAGGTACATGCATGATTTAAAAATGTTGGAGACCAGCGGCTATTTCCTTAACCTCCCTGAGAGACACTGGCTATCATGTTTTCATCCAACCTTCATGTTCACCACTCAGTTGGCTTGTTATTAGTTGAGAGCCAAAGTAGGGCTCTACTACATTGGCCTCGGTATTGTAGTGAAGTTTGTTCTCGACAATAACCCTTATACTTGGCTTCATTGTGGATACCCCTAAGCTCTTGAAAACATAAACATGAACATGAACTTAAAGCATACCTATGCTTATCCGCAATAGGGTTAATGGTTATCAAGCTTTCGTAACTTTAGTCTTTGTTAGAAGATCCATCAATAAAAAGAGTCCATGAGGTGTCCTTAGGTGGTGAAAGTTAGTTTCTATTTTAGTACTCAACAAAGAAATCAACTAAGGCTTGGATTTTGATTGCTTTCTTTGGCTCAAACTCCAAACCGAAGTGTACTAATTCCATTGCCCTTTGAGCATCCTTTCAAAGCTCTCTATTCTTTCCATAAAATTTAAACGATAGTCCGTGAGGATTGTAAATTTGTAGGCTTTAAAGGAAGGGCGTAGCTTCCTGCTAGCCAGTAAAAGGGCGTATGTGAACATCCCTATAAAGTGATATTGGAGTCCAGTCCCAGCAAGTGCATGACTCATATAGTGCACAGGGGGTTTGTTCATTTTCCCATTCCACAAGTCAAATGACATTACTTACTTTGTCTGGAAATGCCAAGTATGAGGGCAAAGGCATACCTTGGATTGGACTCGTAATTTTTATCGCTATGACAAGTTTTCCTTGAGGTTGATGAAAGGTTCCTCGGCTTTGGCATTCCATGCGAATTTCACTAATTCTGTGGGCACTTTAAAGAAGGACTAGCATTTTTCCATTAACTCTGACATGCATTTCCCAAAAGGATTAAGACAACCGGTGAGTTTTTTGAGTTACTCGATTGTCATGAAAGGCAACATGTTTAAAATGGCTCGAACATTGTTAGTGCTGGCCTATAAGTGGGGAAAAGATTTTATCACTAATTTCCTCCTACACGAACACTGTAGAAGTAAGCACACCCGATAGCCCTCCCATTAAACACCCCATCTTCTAATCCTAAAGTTCAATAAAATTTTATACAATATTTTATTAGATATTTATATGCCCATTTCAAAAGTATCCATATTATATGGAATATTGGATTAAGTACACGATATGAAAAAGAATATTTGATTCCTATAGTAATCATTGCAATTTGGTGTTAAAGTAATGAACATTGTATTTATATGTGAAACGATCTTTATGTGATATTTTCAACTTAAGGACATCAAGAGTTATACATTTAATTATATGGATATGCATTTGCATGTAGCCATGCATGTATGAATCTACAGGAATTCAAATAGGTTAAGCTATACACCTATTTATAGATTTATGGCATAGATACTGACCATCATATGAATTAGCCAATCCAAAGATTTACCGAGCTAAGAAAACAAAAGGTTGACATTATTTATCTTGTGGGTTGACATCGTGCTAATTAATGAGTTCAAATAGGAATGTAAAAGCAAGAATTTTACATCGAAAAATCAAGCAATTGTTAATGAAAATATGAGATAAAAGAATGATAAGTAACCAGCCCTGACTTGCATTAGGGAAAGTTTAAGGTAAATGACATCATGTTGATAGAAGGATGACAACATCGACACTTTCATTCTCTCAAGTAAGAAGCAAGTGACCCCTCAAAGCTAAGACTATGGTATATTTGATTTCTTAAGCCCCAACTCCTATGATTATAGCTAGATAAGCCTAGCCAATAGATTTATATGAGAAGTATCAAACAATAAGAGAGAGTGATCAATTTAAATTTCTCTCTTCCTATTTCATTATAAAAAGAAGCTACATGGCATGTCTTTCTCTTTATGCTCCATGTTCTGGCCTTCTATTCCTCCCTAATTATTTTCTCTTCTATAGCAAGCAAAGGGTTAGGATGTGCAAGTAATAACCGAGGCATTCTCAACAAGAAACTCAACTGAGGAAAGAAGCCAACAACAAAGGGCAAACTAAGGGCATTGCAAAGCGTGGGAATTTGATCTTAAGTTTGCTAAATAAACTTAGCTATAAAACCTGGCAAGCTAAGGAGAGAAAGAGAGTGTTCTTGAAAGATGCATGAATAGGTTAGAAAGGATTGAGCTCAGTGGAACGTAATCAAAACTCTTCTCCTTCCTTTGTTCTTGCACCATCATGAAGGCATCAAGCCCTCTCCTTTTCTCTCTCAAAGGTTAAATTAGATCACATGAAGTAGCACAAGGATAGTTGCCTCAATCAAAAATTGCACATTCTAAGATTAAAAGGGGCATTTGGAGCCAAGGAATTAAGCATGCAATGATCTTATTGGCTTAAAGTCTTATAAGGCTTTACATAACATGTAGATAAGAATCATGAGCTATTCTACTAATTATTTACAAGACCTATATGCTTCTTAATTGTTTCAAAAGACTTACTTATGGATTATTTATTATGCATGCTTCTCTTAGAAGCATTGAGGGCATGTTCATTTCAGCGGTTGCAAGGAGCTATTAGTAGTTGGGAGTGGTTGGGAGCGATTGAGGGTAGTGGAGATTAGTAGCTAGCCATTGTGAGCAATTGTCAGTAGTTGGGACTATTTATAAGTAGTTGGAAGGTAGTTGGATTAGCATTTATAAAATAATATGTAAGCAGGTGCGAACAGTTGGAAGCGGTTAGAAGTGGGTGCAGTCTCTAGGAGTTAAGAACAGTTAAGAGTTGTTGGATTAGTAGTTAGTGGTTGAAAGTAGTTGAGAGCAATTGAAAGTAGTTTCCTTACATGAATACAGAAACGCATAGGCCTTAAGTGTGTTTTTAAAGAAATCATAGATTATCTAGATGCATATTTAAAATTCCCTATTAATTATCTAGTAAATTCATTGGTTCCTGGATTAAAGAAAATCTTCTATTTTGTAATTTATAGTTCCAAAAAGATAAGGATCTAAAGGGAATTGATTTAAGTTCCAAAGATATGTGCTCATTTGAACATATCTAAAATTAAGCTTAAGGAGCTTAGATCAAGGTATGTTATTGCTTACGTCCTTCACATGAAAATGAAATGAAGTGTTTAAATGCATTTTTCTAATGTTTTAATGGCTAGAGACCCAAAAATAACATGGATTATATGTATATGTACATGGACTGAAAATTGTTAATTTTTGTAATCATTAGATTATTGGCTGGTTATGACTTGATACAAAAAGTTAGATTAGGGTACATTATTGCATGTGCCCTTCACATGAAAATGAAAAGTAAGTGTCCAAATGTGTTTTTCAAAATGTTTTCATGGCCAAAGAGCCAAAAATCACATGGATTATATGTATATGTGCATGGATTGCAAATTGTGAATTTTTTAATAATCACTAGATTATTGGCCAACAATGACTTGATAAATCTAATTTAAATAGGACATCCCTTGGGTATTATATATGTGTATGCTTACATTCAATTATAAGTACCTGTATATGTATATATTATGGCATGTGTCAATCTAACCAAATGTCGATATCAGTTTTATTATTTGATATGGAGTTAACTTCCCTAAATATATGTTATACGCTAGCTCAAAAACTTATTTCTTGCTTAGCTTTTTATATGCACATGGATAACATACAGGCTTATACTGATTCTACTGTGATTTTTATTGTTTCTCCAATATAATTTCAGGATATCAAATGAAAACTAAAGAAAGTAAAGTTTCGTGATATATTTCCTGTTTGATTACTATACATGTAATGGCCTAGTGGTTTAGCTCATGTTGGATCTCAAACGAAAATTGGCCAGGCATAGGGATGCAACTAAATTATTTCCTCTTGTAGTTTTTGAACAGACTATGCAATTCGATTTTGCAAAATAATGGTTTAGATTTTAGAATTACTTATGATTAAAGTAGTTGTTTGATCTATGCCTTGCTCACAGTTTCCTTTAAAAAAATTGTTTTTAAGCCTTACTTATTGTTATGAGCAAATGGCAGTAATACCCTTTATTTTCCTTAAGCTTTTCCTTCATAATTAAATAAGGAAATATTTAGGAGGCATTACACCTAAGACAATGTTGTTAGGAATAGAAAGTGTGAACTTATAGCCCTTGGAGCTTAAAGTGCATTCTCTTAGGGAACAACGCCCTAAAAAGAGATGGATAGCATGATTTTTACACACCTAGGATTAAAGGCACATTTTCCTAGGGTACAACATCCTTAAAGGAGGTGGATAGCACAACCTTTTATGTAATTAGGACTAAAAGTGCATTCTTCGAAGGTATAACGCCCTTAGAAGAGATGGAAAGTATGGTCCTTTAGCCACTTGAGACTAAAGGTGCATTCTTCTAGAGTACAACACTAATAAAAAGGATGGATAACATGACCTTTTAGCTACTTGGGATGAAAGGTGCATTTTGCTAGGGTACGACTCCATTAAAGGTGATGGATTGCACCTTGCTTTAGCCCTAGAGTTTAAAGGCATAAGAGGCTTTTAGGGTAATACCATACAGAAGACAAAAAGTGCAACCCTTTATCCCTTGTAGGCTAAATGTGCAAGAGGCCCCTATGGCAGCACCATATAAGAGAGAAAAAGTGTGACTTCTGGGATATTGGAGGATAAAGTTGTCATTGGCTCTAATAGCAATGTCTTGTAGGACTGGAAACTTTATTTTTTGTTGATTTTTAAATAATGCCAGCATGTAGACTTTGGGTTCGTGACCAAGTCCTTGTTGATTTGGCCAAGCCAGTAGGGCTCTTCTCGAACGGTTAACTCCCTTAGCCATGTTACTCTTTATTAGTATGCACTTTGTGTTTTGTCCATACGTAGTTGCTATTGGCTTCTTATTTTGCTCCTTTATGCTTATCTGGTTATTTTTTATTGTTGCTAAGTTTTAAAATTTTTACCGTTAGGGTCTATGTTAGCACCTAGCATTTGTATTGTAGTTTCAGGGATTTGTGTCACTCTACTCCTTCCCCCCAAAGTTAGCAATTGGTAAAAAAAATATAACATTTAGGAGCCAACATTCATTGCATTGATTTAAACAAAATTTGAGTTGGAGCTCATGCCTCCATTGAGTGCCTGAAAGAGAGCCACTCAAGTGAGGGGTGAGTCCTTTTTCAAATGGAGGTCTCATATAGGCAGGGATGGGCCCTCAACAAAAGGTAACCACTCAACACAATGAATCCTTGAAAAAGGAAAGCTTGTGTAGTGGCTGATCTAACCCTTCTCCTTTTTAAGGAAGCAGTTGATCTTAATGTTTCCTGTGAGCTCATTGAGTGCCTTTCTTAACTCTTTACACATGGAGGTGTTGTGTCCTACTTGCTCATAAAACTTATAATACTCATCATGTTATGAGGTTAGTATAGGGTTGTTATAGGAGGCGGCCTCTATAATATGTGTTGCCCTTTGATCTCCATTAGTATGTTTCTTAGGCAATGTTGAGGTGATTTGTATTTGCCAAAGTTTCTGCACTTCTTATCTGACCTTTTATGGGTTCCTCATCTATCCCTTCCTTTTCGGTTGTTGTCTGTCCTTGACACATATCTCTATTGATTTGATGAAGTTTGGTGTTAGTTTGAAGGCTTCAGCCAAAGTGTTGACCTTTTGTTTTGCCAAAGTGAACTTGGATTTACTAGGCTTGAGGCTGTCGAGAAAATAAGTGTAAGTGATGTGTCTGCTTCCCTATGGAATCTTCAGATGAAATCTCCTAAGAACTCATTCTTTCCCAACTTTAGTTTGGCAAGGTGAATACTCGTCCTTTTTTCTTTGCAACTTGCTATGAATTAGCCAATAACTCATTTAGCTAGATCATGGACGCACTATGTGACATACATGGGGGTAAGGCCATTAAAAACACTTTTGTGCTACGCCCTTGATGGTGGCTAGGAATTAATGATAGTAGATTTTGTTATCTAATCTTGGACGTTCATCTTGCCTTTTAAAAAGCAAGGTATTCTTTTGGTATTGTTATCCGATCATAAAACTCTAAGGTTAGGACCTTAACCTTTTTAAGTCAAGGCGCTTCTATGATCTTCCTTGTAAAACTAGTAGGAACAACAAGAAGGGTTGGGTCCAAGGTCGACCTTAAGACATGTACGATAAGTCATAGTGGCCTAGCCACTTCTATCATTGATGGGCTTTTCTTGTGTTCCAATCTTGGTGGTATACACTTTAATGGGCTAATGAGTCATAGTTCTTCCTTAGTGATTGCTCACGCCCCCTGATAGTTGAGCATTCTCACTCCTAACAACTTATTGCCTTTGTTCTTCCCTTGGTGAATCATAACGATGCGAAAGATCAAGGGTGTGCCCTCGAGTGATTGAGTACGTAGGATCGGGTGTCCACTCTACCTTGGGATTCGCTGTTATTTGACTGGGCCCCGTTCTGCGGGAGTGAGGTATCTTCTTTATCCGTGAACCACGTTGACCACCTATATGAGAAGAATGGGGGATCGAAGTAGTGCAGGAGTTAGTGACCTTTTCATTAGCTTTTTATTGACTATCCTTGCATCAGTAATTGCTCTAGTATTGCCATCCATTTAGCGCTCAACATTTGGTGCACTTGGTTGATTAGCCATCATAGGTTTTTAGTTGTTGAGAGATGCTTTCCCAAAAGGGTAGCTAAAGTGGCTTAGTGTATCTGATGTAGCATAATAGTGGGAAGGGTGATTAAGACGTACTGCTCTATTGTGGTTTTGACTAGTTGTTAGACTTAATTAAGTATGATACTCTTCTTGGTCTTAATCAAGATCTTAAGGGCTCCAATGGTGACATAGCCTTCTTGACCATGAGGCTGATGATTTTCCCTACAAATGATACCAATCTGTTTCCTAAGAAACTAGTAGGTAATGATTTTGAAGAATGAGATTATGCTATAATAGCCTTACAGGTCCCATAATGATCCTCACATGTGCCTTGCCTAAGTTACGCACAAATAACATCTAGGGCTGGATCCCCGGGAACATCCCTACAACGTTCAAGCTTGGGTTAAATAAAAATGATGGATGACAAAGATGCTAACTTTGATGATTCAACCTTTAGTAGATAATGGTGAGATCTTTAGTAGATAAAGGAGAGATCTTTAGGGAGAAAAGGAAAGCATGATGTTGACTGCTAATTGATGTTTGATGTCTCTTATCATTGCTTAGTACTTTGTTCCTCAACTAATACCATAAGTGTGGCTTGAAGTAACCAAAAGCGTTCTTCCCTTTACGGAAAGCTCACTTCTAAGAACTCCATAGTTAAGCGTCCTTGTTGTGGAGTAATCCTACAGTTGGTGACCTTGTGGGAAGTTTTCTTAGAGAGGATAAAATACGTTAGAAAGGATAGTGGCGATTTATGGGCCACTTGTCAATTATCGTAGCCATTCTTGGTAACTATCCGTGGCCCAGGAGGGGTTACGGTAGTACAGATTGTATTAAAGTTGACCTACCCCCAAGAGTTATGTTAGTAGGTAGGAGGACACTAGAAATCACCTAGTGTGGTGAAGATGCCAGAAGTTATGGTTCACTTAGCGAGGCACAATGAAGACGTTGTGCTCCTAACGTATAGGTGATTATAAAACACCAAATATGGTTAAAAGTGGTTAAAAGTGATGTTTAATGGAATTGGTGTAACTACTTATATAACTAAAGGTATGCCTTCCTTTTCAAAGAGCTCACTCTAAAGACCTCCACAGTTAAACAAACATGTTGTGGATAAGTCTTAGGGCGGGAAACCTCTTTGAAAGTTTTCCCATATAGCGTGTGAATGAGGACAAAGTACAACAAAAAGGCTTACACTAATTTGTGAGGCTAGTCATCGATCTTTGAAGTCATTTCTACTAACTATCTACTGCCCAAGGAGGGGTGGAGCCATTACGGATGGTATCAAAGATAACTCCCAACCTAGGGTTGTCCCAGTGGACAAGAGAACCCTGGGTAGTCTCCTAACAAGGAAAATATACCTGAATGGATTGTTGGCCATGCGGATG
The DNA here is from genome assembly GCA_002740445.1 of Pachycereus pringlei. Lineage (NCBI taxonomy): Eukaryota > Viridiplantae > Streptophyta > Magnoliopsida > Caryophyllales > Cactaceae > Pachycereus > Pachycereus pringlei. Next base: position 14,656 of record NCQS01077593.1, read on the forward strand.
CTTAAATGAGTTAATTTATGAGGCATAACGACTGTGTTGTGCTCTTCAAGGGGGTGATTGCAACACCCTGAGTATCGTCATAATTGAGGCTTAAAGGATTTGATACGACTACTTATACATCAAAGATGTATCCTTCTTTTCATGAAGCTCACTCTTAACAATTCAATAGTTAAGTGTGCTTGTTATGAAGAAGTCCTAGGATAGTTGATCTCTTGGGAAGATCTCCTCGATCGGTAGCATTTAAGTGTTCAGATTTATGCAAGCGTACTGTTCATCGACATAATACTCAAGGGTCGGTCCACAGGGATGTGCTATGAAATTAGGTTTCTTTTACTACTCTAAACATTAATTTAGAAAATAGGCAAGGCAAGTTATCACTATATTAGATTACCAACAAAGTTAGATTATTAAACCAGAAATAAGAAAGAAATATAAAGTAGACTACTTTTCATCATAAATTGATTTTATGAGAAGGAATTATTTAACTTATATTATCACCATAAACTCTTGTTACATGGTAATCAAGCACTAGGCAAATGAATCATGAAGACATCACAAAATGGAAAACTTGATATCTACATTGCAAAGAAGAAAGAAAATAAGACGCAAAAGCAAGAAATATTACCAAGATGTTGAAATATTACCATGAATGAATGGTTAAAGCACCCAACTCATAATTCGTGAATTCGTCGGTTCAATTCCTACTAGATGCACGCCATCCATCTATAAATCTTTTACATTAACTTCAAAGAATTATGTGGAATAGTCAATATGGGTGCTCACCATCTATCCATGCATGGCGTTCTCCGACTCATCGTTACTTTAGACTCGAATAAAGGAATATAAGAACCAAAAAAAAAAGTTTATTAATAAATGGAACTATAAAGTATTTTCGTTTTATGCATCAATTCGAATAAAATTGGATGGAAATGAATAGAATAAAGTTTAGATCTTGGAGCAACCAAAACAACACTGTTGAACCAACGCCTCAAAATTCAAATGGAATAGAGCCTAGAATAGAGCAATCAAAATTGAAACAAGGAAAGGAAATGACACTTGAATTCGAACCCAAAAATTGCACAATGTGAAAGTGAAATTGCAATTTCTAATTAGATTAACAAACTCTAGTATAATTTAAGGCTGTCAAAAGTTAACCTGACACGATTGCCAATCCAAACCGAATGCGAAATTAAATGGATTTGGGTATAGATTTTCAACCCATTGAATTAAATAGGTTAACACATTTAACTCGTTTAATTAATTGGGTTAGGTTGTTGAGAATTTTGATACGGAAAAATATCTATTTAACCCGTTTAATTAAATGGGTTAATTAGTTGACCCGTTTACCCAATTTTACCTTGTATTTTTGGGGGAAATTGTGAAATCATGGAGTTTAATCAAATCGATCTTTGTTTTGGGATTGTAATTCTTGTGGACCATGGACAATGGTTGCATTATGATAGTATATTGAACTCAAAAGATTGATTTATAGTGCTCGACAATCATAGTTTAGTCAAAATATGAAGTGGATAAACGGGTAATCGGATAACCTAAACCTGACCCATTTATGTTAAGCAGGTTAATGGCTAAATTTCAGGTTAACCCCTTTAAAAAATAAATAGGTCCAGGTGAAGGTTTTTAACTCGTTTAATAAACAGGTTAGGCTCAAGTCGAGGATTTCTCAACCTGTTTAAGTTTTATGCGAGGACGAACACGAATTCAACCCGACCTGACCTATTTGACAGCCCCAGTCTAATTACATCAATTTGTGATGCTAAAAACCAGATCTAAAACCCCAAAAAAAAAGGAAAACTAAAAATAAAACTCTACTCTTTAGTACTCTTGATTCGATCTCACGCCCTCCTTATAGCAAAAGCTCGATAAATGCTCTTACTTACCTCTATTGAACATGAATTAAACCCCTTATAATCATTCCATTAAAGCTCAATTATATATTCAAATTGTTGAAGGAGACTGAGATGATGATGATGATGATGATGATGGGGATGAAGAACAACGACTATTTATTAATGAGAGTAGTTTTGATGGAAACAGAGAAATGAATAAGATGGAGAATGGGGACATTTTTTGCGTGTCTAGGTTAGATCCTGGAAGAACAAATAAAAAGAAAGGGAGAAATTATTCGTGGCTTTACTGAGAGGCTGGGAAAAGAAGAGGAAAGAGAAAGTGAATAAAAAATAAAAGGAGGGGGCAGGGGCCGCCATGTGATCTACTGGGAAAGGAAAAGAGAGAATAGAAATGGCGGAAAGGGAATCTGAGTAACATATGAACTGGGAAAGAAACAAAAGGAAAATGGGATGGGAGTTCGCGCCACGTAGCTGGGCTAAGAAAAGAAAAATTAGGGGAGGGTTGGATCTACTGCCCAACTGAGCCTATAGAGCCTAAAGAACAGGTTGCATGAGAGAGAAAATGAGGGAAGCAGACTTTCTTCTCATTTTTTTTTTTCCCTTATTTCACATTTTCCTACAAAATGAAATAAATACAATTAAAGCTATTAATTTAATAATTGTCACGAATAAAACCAAAGTGTAAAAAGGGTATTGAAATGTTAGAATTTTAGATTGAATGATATCCTCGCACCTAAATTTTACTCATCCTCGAGTAAAATAAAAATAAAAATCCTAGAAACAAAAGAGTAAGAAAAGAAAAAGCACAACTCACTTTTGTATGAATTACTTTTATACTTAGCATGTGCGACAAGCCCTTTAATCCCCACCCCTAATGAATGAGTAAGGTCTCGTGAGGGTTTGCAAAAGATATACCTACGAAATCTTTGAAAACGAAAAAGAAAAAGAAAAGAAAACAAAAAATCTTTTTGGTTTTTCAAAAAACTCATATGTACAATACTGAGGAAAATATATACACATTCTAACTTTCCACATTACTCTAGTAATCTAGTATTAGATCATATATAAAACAATACACGCATCAAGAAATTCTTAATCCCCATTGATGACATCCATACACCATCTGTCACTCCACTTAAGAAATATGAACATGCTCGACTAGTAGAATCTCACTTTATGAAAAATGTGGAATGCTCACGGTCGTGTGTTTAAAATATGACAAGGTACAGTTAAATTATCTTCCAATCATACAATATACGATAGGCTTCCTACGATTCTTAATTTTTCACAATTAAAATGCAAAATGTAAATGCAACCCAATAATCAAGAGGACTTTAGAGGGATTATAATAGGGCTAAAGGTTAAAAGGTGAGAAGAAAAAATCAATTTAGGAAATGAGGAGCTAAAAGCCAAGTGACCAATGAGCCACCAGATACTTTCACCAACTATACCACACATACACTCTTCCAACAACTTATGATAAAATAAGGGAAGAACCACCAAAAGCAACCATTGGAAATGAGCTGAAATAATGGCAACCAAGGGTATACAACAACCTGCCAAACATTCTTATTCACAAGACTTTTCTCCTGAGATTTTCCACTTTTTC
>NCQS01077612.1:1462-15415 GCA_002740445.1 Pachycereus pringlei
AAAAAAAAAAAACCTAATAATAAAAATGTCTTCGATAGTTATTACATTTTTATCAAAGCAATTCTTTTTAATAGAATTCAAGGATTCTCTTGGTTCTCGAAAATATACTATAACAGCGGATACTAGAATATACAAATGGATGAAGAAAGCATTTCTTTAATTGCTTTTATACCCCTCAAAGACATTATAAGTATAAAATGATGTCCTTTGGTAATAAAAATGAGCGTTAAACATTCCAAAGAGAGATGGATAACATCTTTAAAGATCTTAATTACTGCTGTATAGTTCATTAATGGTATCCTTATCTCTTCAAAGACTATAGAACAACACAAAAATGATATTCTATTTGTTACCTAAAATGCATTGACCATGATATTATTCTTGGAAAAAACAATTGTATTTATGCTGAATAAGAAATAGAGTTTTTAGATCTAGAAATAAAACTTGGACAAATCATCTTAAAAAAAACATACTTTAGAAAAATTAGAAAACTTTGCTAGAAAGATTAAAGATAGGAAACTACTAGAAAGATTTCTAGGATGTCTTACCTATACCTCACATATCATTAAAGATTTAGCTAAATTGAGGAAGCCATTATAGTAGAAACGCAAGAAAGAAGTAAGTTGGACATGGACCCCTAGTGATTTAAAGATTGTCTATAACAACAACTCCACCTCCTAGTGTGGGTTCCGCTTTTGCGGGATTTGGGAAGAGCTAGATGTAGACAATTTTACGTCTACAAGTATTCATGCCTGTAGAGAGGCTGATTCTAAGAAACCGATCAAAAATAATTTTCTGAAAATATTTTAAAGAAAAAAAGATTTTGTGATCCATTTTATAGAAAAAAAACTAATTATAAGTAGCAGGGGATAAACTAAGAAATATTAATAAAGCAGGTGATAGTAACTATGTAAAATAGAGGTATAACATAGCAAAGAAAAGAACTATACCTTAACAAACAGAGAAATGCAAATACTATCTCTTCTTAGATGTATGTGCTACCTATATATAAGCATGACATACGAAAAAACCCGCGACCAAACCTACGCTGCTCTAACCAAATGACAACTATAAGGCCATCCCTCTGTGATCTAGAACCTCAATTTTTTTCACACCATAGTTTCCTATCCTGAGCCATATCCTCTGTCAACCCTACAACTTTCAAGTCCTCTCTGATCACTTTATTCAAGCTCTTATTTGGTTGTCCCCTACCTTTTCAGCCTTCGGGGATGTTAATCCTCTCACATCTCCTTACTGGAGCATCCCCACTCCTTCTCTTCATATGACAAACTATCTGAGTTTAATTTCTCTCATCTTATCCTCGATAGGAACCACTTTTTAACTATGTCTCTAACTATTTCATTCCTAATTCTATCCACACTCGTACAACCACACATCCATTTAATCATTCTCATCTCTGCTACCATTAACCTTTGAACCTATCCCTATTTTTATAGGCTAACACTCCGATCTATACAACACAGTAGGTCTAACTACTGTACGATAAACTTTGCCTTTTAATCCTACAGGCATCCTCTTATCACACAGCACACCTGAAGCATACTTTTATTTTTTCCAACTCACCTTTATGTGGTGGTTAATGTCTTCATTAATATCCCATATTTGTTGAATGATTGAGCATAGATATTTAAACTTCCTGACCTTTGGTATTGTCATGCCATCAATGGTGACTTCTCCCCCCTTCTCTTCTCTTCCACTGAAATAACAATGTAGGTATTTTGTTTTTGATTTACTTACTCTAAAACCTCTAGATTCCAATATATGCCTCCATCTTTCTAAGTTATCATTAACTCTCTCTCTGGTCTCATCAATAAGAATAATATCATCTGTGAATAACACACACCATGGTAACTCATCTTGAATCTCTTTTGTAAATTCATCCATAACTACCGTAAATAGAAAAGAGCTTAAAGTGGAACCCTGATGTAGGCCTATACCAATACAGAAGTTATTGGTAACCCCTCCTAGTGTCCTAACATTTGTCCTACCTCCCTCATATATATATCCTTAATGACTCAAATATACACAACTAACACTTCTTTCTTTTCCAAGCATCTCTATAGCACTTTGCGTGGAACTCTATCATATGCTTTCTTTATGTCTATAAATCCATGTGATGATCTACTTTTCTATATCTATACAATACCATGAGCCTTCTAAGAATGTAAATCATCTATGTGGTTCACCTGCTAGGCATAAAGCCAAAATGGTTCTTTGATATCAAAATAGCCTTCCACAACCTTCTTTCAATCGCTCTCTCCCATAACTTTATAGTATGACTAAGTAGCTTTATACTTCTATAATTATTATGGTCATAAATATTACATTTCTTCTTGTATAATGGGATGACTGTACTAAACATCCATTCTCTGGTCATCCTAGTGATCCTAAAAATAATATCGAAAAGCTTTGTTAGCCACTTGAATCCTTCTCCACCCAAACACTTCTACACTTCCAATATTATTTGATCTAGTCCCTCTTCCTTCTCGTTGGACACCTTCTTTAGGACCTCTTTAATCTCATCCTTACTAATAGGTTCATACAATCGAGGATCAATTTGCCTCTTACTGCTCTTTTGTTCCCTACTCCGAAAATCTTTCAACACTTCACCATTGAGGAGTTTCGAAAAGTACCTTTGTCATCTCTCCTTAATTTCTGCCTCCTTACTCAGCACCTTACCATTTTCATCTTTGACGCATCTGACTATACCTAAATCCCTAGTTCTTCTTTCCCTAAGCCTCGCCAGTTTAAAGACTTTCTTCCCACGTCCCTTGGTCTCTAGTTTTTGATACAATCTATCATAAGATATGCTTTTAGCTACATCAATGGCTTTCTTGACTACCTTTGTTGTTTCTTTATATCTAACTCTACTAATCTAATTCAACGATTGTCTAAACTTTTAAAAAAGATCTATAAAAATCTTCCTACTCTTAACTTTCTTAATGAAGAAGATGATTTGATTCTTGAGGCAGATGCCAGCAGTAAGCAATAGAATGTAGTACTCAAAATCCAAAAAGGAGAAAACTTTGCAAATACAATAGAAGTTTTTTTGAACTAGAATGCAATTATGCTATAATTAAAAAAGAAATTCTTATAGTCATAAGGAAAATTGACGCATTATTGATCTTTTTAGCCTAAAAGATTTTGACATCCTAACTGATTACCAATGAATACATGATTTTATGAAAAATAATTTATCAAATATGCAAACATAAGGGCGTACCTGCATTGGCTATTATGGCTTAACTAGTTTTTCATCTCTATTGAATACATATAGGGACCGAAGAATTCTCTGATAGAAAATTTTACTCGTGAGCCTTGGCAATGGTAATCATCAGAGTATAACTCCGGCATGAAAAGAAGAAAATCCAAAATAAAATGCCATTACTGCTAAAACAGGTCTCCTTCTAATAATTACGGATATTTTGGAATTCAATACAAAGACTAAATCATGTTTTTGGTTGCTGTGTTTTGCCTATCTAACATTGTAGGGATTCAGCCTATTAGAATTATAAATACATTAGTTGAATTGTCCTTATAATGTTCAAGAAAAAATAATTGCCCATGTTCAAGATAAATGGTTCAACGACTGGTATGCAACTTGCATCGGCTATAACAACCATTATTTCTATGATATTTGGGAATCATGGACTACTATGGTCTTCTTCCCTAATATGTTTGATTTGGCAGTGTTAGGAATATGGGATGGTAGTTTACTTCATGAAAATCCCTAATCTAGATTTTCTATTAATTTCAAGTTTAATAAGTTTCGAAAGTATATGTTTAAAAGTATCCAATGGGTTTGCTTATCTCCTAATCAACTAATAAGAGCCCCTGAAAATAGAAGTCTACATGTTAAGATAAATTGCATGATGATTGAGTATGAAAATGAAAAAACCAAAGTAGCCGATTATCTTGTTTAACTATTTCATCTAGATAACCCTAATGATCAACGGCAAGAATGGTTTTGATAATGGCAAGTAATAGTCAGGGATCATTATTTAGTAAGAGCTATTGGTTTTTACATCAGTTATCATCAAATGTGGGCGCTGATAGAACAAAAAATTACACTAATACATGTGAAAACACCACCTTCATTCATTATAGTGAGTTTAATAAGTATATAATGGTGGAGAGTTATTTCAAACAATGTTTTTCATTACTTATTTGATATTGGTATAGAAATTACTTATTTGATATTGGTATAGAAGATTCTTATCAAAAATGGAAAAAAGATATCTACATGATTTATTCGAGAAGTGAGATGCAAAGTATCTTGAACTTGATGGAAATTGATGATTATCGAGAGAGTGAGGGACTTCGAAACATAACTAGAGATGAAGATATATAAAATCTTAACATAGGGATGACTACTCTTGTTAGCATTTAGTGCTCTGCAAAAGTAATTGTATCATTATGTATTATTTTGCCGGTATGTAAAGACAGTATAATAATGCAACCTATTATAGCCATGTAAGATATCCTATAATAGTGTGTGTACTGTGATTACTAGAGCATCCCATGTATTCCATGTCTTATATAAAAGGAGAGATTGAGTGCTCAAAAGGGGCACATTCATTTGGGTATACTTGAGTTGAAGAGAATTCATGTTTCTCCATTTTTCTAAAAGCAGGCATATCTAATGACCTTAATAGCTTAAGTCCCTATTCAATCTTTCTATTGTAATATTTCCATTCTCGAGCTTTCAATAAAAAGAAGTTTCTAAGTAGGAAATGCTATTGACTTGAACCTTATGTGTTAAATATTATAATTTCCTAATTAAAGTGCTATTATCCTTCAAAAAAATATATAAAAACGGGGTTAGAGACCACAGTATGAGGTAGAAAACGAAACGAATATGTATTATGCTTGATCTAAGAGAGATGTGGTTGAGATTAGCAATCTCTGTAAACTGGAAGTTAGAGGAACGCTAGAGTGCAGCATCGATTGAGTTTAAGTAATGGTCGAAACTCTCTAATTAAGTTTTTACTATTCTACGGAAGTATAATGAATCTATGATCATAGAAAGTATGATATAAGTAGTAGATTGTCATAATTAGTATCAGTCTAGTCATTAAAAGAGGAAAAACCACAAAATTGAACTTATTTCTTTAAAAACTCTTGAAAAAGAAAAACTAAAGATTATACAATATTTTGGAGCCAACTTGTAATTTCAGAAACTTTTGGGACAAAAATAAAAATACTAGTCTCACAAAAGATATTTAAGCGAAACAATTGTAGCTAAAGAAATTATCACTCAAACCTGAGTAGTCCCCACAATTTTTTTATCTAAAATAGCTAGGTTAGTTCAATATTTAATCATATCTTACTGTATTTAGTGTAAAATTTTCGACAGTAGACAACATTAGAAAATTTTACCTTACAAAATTCATCATAAGATTGCATTTCTCACTTGATCATTTTGGTGGTGTTGTCCCAACCAAAGCTAGATGCATAAAACAAATCATTTAAATGCATTATACTTGTTGTTATTTGGTCTTTGAGTCAATGTGAGGTTTTGCCTTTAAATCACACCTAGGAAATTTTTCATTCAATATGTTTTCTAACTTCACGAAGTACCCCATTCATGAAGTTTCCTTCCATTTTCCATTGAGAACAGCATTCAACTCCAATAACCCATAAATAAGATCTTGTTCCTTTTCTTCGTCCAAAACAGCTTATTTTTCCCTTTTCTAAGATGAGAACTTTTTGACTTATTTCCATCCTACTTCCACCTTAAGAATCTTGACTAGCTTCCATCCTGCTTACACCTTGAGAACTTTAGTTAAATTTCATCCTATATAATATTAAACCATATATAAAATACATAAACATATTAAAAGTAAGCATAAAGCACGTACAAAAGAACAACACAACTCACATTGATTAATTTGCACCACAAAAGTAGTTCAAAACAATAACTTGTATTTTATACGTATATTTTACCCATCATCTCTTATACTGCATAATTTTGAGTTTTTATATGATCCTAACTTATTTATGCATATTATTACTATAGTTTATTGATGTTAATTTTAATAGTTTAATTTGCTATCTCAATTATATATTAGACCTTCTAGGCAAATACGATATTGTGCAATTATGCTTAAAATCATAATTGCTAAAGTTAAACAATTTATGCTGAAAATTAAACGAGTTATGTCTAAAATGAATACTTCATGCTAACTACTACTAGATAAGCTAAATCCTATGATAATTATAATTCATCTTTTTAATTCGTGGCCAAATGCTTGTACTGTAGGTTGAAAAACGGCTAATTGAACACCTATTTGAGTTAGTAATTCAATATTTATGTCAATGGTGAAATTCAAATTCCTAGATATTTCTCTAATTTGATTTCCCTATATTTTGGTGAATCATTTGCTTTTCTTTTGTTTCTTTAATTTACTTTGATAATTGAACTCTTCCATTGGGTTGTTCTTTTAGTTAATTGAAAAAACTAACTTTGGAATAGTTAATACTCATTAGTTTATAGTTGGGCTTGTGCACTTGCAAGTAAATAGGGTTTTCAAAACTGAACATAAAATTCACTTCAAGTTTTTGGCATCTTTGTCGGGGAACGGTTAGTAATTTCTAATTTTTTTATTATTTTATTCTTTTCTTTGTTTTTCTTCTTTGTTTTTCTTTAGTTAATTAAAAAATTCAAAAAAAATTGGTTCTTTTTTGGTTATTCTCATGGTAAAGGTGTGCTGCTCTTTCATTGTTTGTGGGTTATATGTGTGATACACGGTCTTTTTTCTTATATCTTGAAGAATACAATCCTGAAATTGAATGTTCTCTTAGTGCGATAAGAGCTAAGAAACGTGAATTTAAGAAAAAGATGACTAAAGAACAAAATCCACTGCCTAACTTAAAGAGTATGCTACTCTTGCTACTTATGATTCACACAGAAGATCCAGCATGCTTGCTATCATGGGGCTGTTTCAGATTAAGCATTTGCTAATCCAAATGCTTCCGTCATTTCATGCGCTGGAGTTTGAAAACTCTTTCAAGAATGTTGATGCATTTTTAGATATTTGCTCCATTATGTTTTTAAATAATATCTCTGATGATGCTTCGTTTGCATCTTTTCCCTTTCCTATTAAAAGATAAAGCTAAGGCTTAATTGGATACTAAGACAAACAACATTACTTGGAATCAAATGCAATAGGAATTCTTGAAAAAAAATTTCTCTATTGGTAAACTAACAGCTTTAAGATGTGTTATAACTACTTTTTCACAAAACAAAAATGAACAATGGTATGAAAGCTAGGAAAAGTTTAAAGAGTAGTGGCAAAGTTGCCCTCAACATGAGGGTCCTATGTAGCAACTCATCCAAAGTTTTTATTCTGGCTTAAATGAGCATAATAGGCATATGGTTGACGTATCTTATGGTTGTAGTTTCTTGTATAAGACTCCTAAATAAGCTTATGAATTGTTTAAACATTTGAATGAAAATTCACACTTGTATACTACTTCCTCACATTTTGATTTGCCTAGATGATTGGAAAGTAAAGGGGAGATTTATGAGGTTTCACATTCAATTGATATTTCTTGTAAATTTAATGCTTTAACTAAGAAATTTGATCAGTTGTTGTGTATGAATAAAGTGTTTAATGCCCCTTTTATGCAAGATTTGTTCAATTTGTGCTAGTCTTATGTATATTTCTGTTGATTGTCCATGTGTTGATAAGTCTAAAGGTGTGACTAAACAAGTCACTGCTGCCAAAGGATTTCCTCCAACTAATAATCGTTATTCTAATATTTATAATCATGGTTGGATGAAGCATCCTAATTTTTTATAGAGGTCTTGAAATGTTGAGGATCCTCAGGATTGGTCTAGAAACCTACCCATCCTGATTTTTAAGATTAGAGATATGTTCTTCCTCCTTTTCATCAAGCTCCCTTTAGGAGCTCTGACCTAGAAAAGGTAATTTCTGCTCTTGGTAACTTGACTACTGTTGAGTAAAATGTTGATTCTAAGGTCCAAAGAATTGAATCTAAAAGGCATGGTGTTGATTCTCACTCATAATCTATAGTTAAATTAAAAACCTAACTTAGGTAACTAACCATAGCTATACGTAAAATGGAAGAAGGAAAACTTCCATGTCATCCCATACAAAAACCTATAGGCAATAATTTGAGCAATTAAAAGTTATAACGATTCTTAGGGGTGGTAAAGAAGTAGATAACAAAGAGAGTGAAAAGGAGCATGATAAAGAGGTAAGCCCAAAGACCATTGAGATTGACCTTGAAACTAAAAAAGAGAATGACTCATCTCCTTCCCCTGTTGTGCCTGACCCATTGTCACAAATAAGCCAAGGGTTCCCTACGCTTAAGCATTGGATGCACTATTGCCTTTTAGGGCTGGCAAAGAAAGAGATGACATTCTAGAGATCTTTAAGCAAGGTAAGGTTAATATTCCCCTTTTAGAAGAGATGAAATAGATCTCAGCTTATACTAAGTTCTTTAAAGACATGTACACTTTAAAAAGGAAATCTAATGATGACAAGTCAAAAAAGGTTCTTCTAAGTAAACAAGTGAGCTGAATTTTAAAATTTGACACTCCACCTAAGTTCATAGACCCTGGTGTTCCTAATATTTCATGTTATACTGGTAATCACAAAATTGAAAGGGCATTCTTAGGTTTGCGTTCGAGTGTTAATTTGATACCATATTCTGTTTACATAGCGTTGGGATTGGGTAAATTGGAACCTTTTGTCTGTATCTTTCAGCTTGTTAATAGGTTAGTTAAGACTCCTAGGGGGCGTATAAAAGATGTCTTAGTCTGGATTGATAAAGTTTTCTTTCCTATTAATTTTGTTGTGTCAGACGTGAACCCTAGTCATGTTTTTAAGCAGAATCCTCTTATTTTTGGACTTCTCTTCCTAGCCACAGCTAATGCCACTACTAACTGCAACTTGAGAGTGATGGATGCTTTAGTTATGAACGTGAGGGTTGGACTGAACATTTTTAAAGCTTTTTCTCAACCTACGTTTGAACATGAATCTGAATGTTTCTTTGTTGATGTGATTGATGAAATGATTAAAGAAGCATTACTTGCTATTCTGAGTAATAACCCCTTGGGAACCTATCTTGCCCATGGGAATTTGGGGTTATTTGACTTAGGGAGTACAATAAATGAGATGAATTCTACTCTTGACTTCACTCCTTATCTTGAGTCTTCCTCATATGTGTCTGCATATAAGCTTATCCCACTTTGCTAAGTTCTCCTATGTAGTTTCTGGTGTCTCCTAACCTAAACTTGAGTTGAAACATCTCCCTTATTTACTCAAGTATGTGTTTCTATGCCCTAAAAAGACCCTACCTATCATTATCTCTTCTCCTTTATCATGTGATCAAGAGAAAGAGTTGATTTGTATCTTGTTTGATCATAAGGGTGTTATTGGGTCGTCGATTGCTGATTTGAAAGGGATAAATCCAACTGTTTGCATGTATAGAATTCACTTAAAGGACAATGCCGAGGCTATTAGACAAATGTCTCTTGTGATCAAGGGAAAGAATTGATTCGTATCTTGTCTAATCATAAGGGTGCTATTGGGTGATCAATTACTGATTTGAAAGGGATAAAGCCAACTATTTGCATGCATAGAATTCACTTAGAGGACAATGCCAAGCCTATTAGACAAATGCAATGTAGATTGAACCCCCATATGAAAGAAGCTGTGCAAAAAGAGGTAGTAAAGCTTTTAGATGCAAACATTATTTATCCAAATTCTGAGGGTCAATGGTTCAGTCCATCTCAAATGGTCCCTAACAAATCTGGCATAAATGTGGTTAAGAATAATGATAGTGAACTAATTCTTATTAGACAGACCACTGGATGGAGGTGTGTTTTGATTATAGAAAACTGAATTTTATCACTAGAAAGAACCATTTTTCCCTCCATTGATCAGATTTTGAAAAAATTAGTTGGATAAAATTTTTATTGTTTTTTGGATGGGGTATTGTAGTTATAACCAAATACTTGTCTATCTTAGGGACCAAGAGAAAACAACCTCTACATACCTATTGGGTACATTCACCTATTGATGGATGCCTTTTTAGTTCTATAATACACTTTTTACTTTTTTAAAGATACACGATGACCATATTTTCTAACTAGATTGATAATTTAATGGAGGCGTTTATGAATGGTTTCTCTGTGTTATTAGTTCTTCTTTTGATGTGCCTTGCTAATTTGTCCACCATTTTGAAAAGATGTGAAGAAGTGAGTCATGTTTTGAGTTGGCTAAAGAATCACTTCTTAGTCCAAGAAGAAATTGTGTCAGGTTATAGGGTGTCTAAAAATGGGAATAAGGTTGAGAAAGCCAACGTTGATCTGATTTCTTCCTCCTATAAAGCAAGTCAGATCTCTTCTTAGTAATGCTGGTTTCTATAGGAGATTTATTAAGTGTTTTAGCAAGAGGTCGGGCCGCTTACTAACCTTATTTCTAAAGATACTCCTTTTGTGCTTGATGAGTCATGTATGGAGGCTTTTGAAAAGCTTTGATCTTTATTGGTGTCAGCCCCTATTATGTAGCCCACTGATTTTTCTCGTCCTTTTGAGATTATGTGTGATGCACTAATTTGCTATTGGGGTTGTTTTGAGTCAAAGAGTGAATGGAATACCTCATGTTATCTACTATGCTAGTAAAACTCTAATTAATGCTCAAAAGAATTATTCCACTAGCGAAAAAGAGCTGGTAGCTGTAGTATTAGCAGTTGATAAATTTCATTTGTACCTTCTGTGTTCATAAGTGATTGTGTTACTAGCCATAGTGCATTAAAACATTTATTGTCCAAGAATGACACCAAACCTAGAATAATCAGGTGAATTTTGTTGCTCGAAGAATTTGATGTTGAGGTAAAAGGAAAGGTTCTAAAAATTCAATTGCAGCCCAATTGTCTAAAATCTTTACTGAGTATGTTGATAATTAATTGAATTTTCTAGCATTTTTTTATGAGCAAATGTTTACTATGTAGATGCACATCTCCCTTGGTTTGCTTGCATTGTGATTTACCTTATCGCTAGAAAGATTTCTCCTCACTAGTCCAAATTAGAGAAAGATAGGTTCTTCTTGCAAGTAAGATATTACTATTGGCAAGATCCTTATCTTTTCAAGCATTGTCCTGACCAAGTGGTTTGTAAGTGTGTCCTTGAGAGTGAAATTCATAGTATTCTGACATTTTGTCACTCTTATACTTGTGGTGATCATTTGGAGGTCTTAGGATAGCTGCTAAAGTCTTACAAAGTGGGTTTTATTGGCTCACTCTATTTTGTGATGCTAACCATTTCTATCTTACTTCTGAGCATTGTCAACGTACGGGCGCCATGTCCCTTCGTGATATGATGTTCTTTTCACCTATTTTAATTGTTGAGATATTTGATGTGTAGGGCATTGATCTTATGGGTCCCTTTCTCCCATCTTTTAGCTTTGTTTACATATTAGTTGTTGTTGATTATGTGTCAAAATGGGTGGAAGCTCTAGCTACTAGAACTATGACTACAAGGTCGTGGTCAATTCTATGAAAGGGTACATACTCTGTCAGTATAGGACCCCTAGAGCTCTTGTTAGTGATAGAGGCAATCATATTTATCATCGCTCATTTTGAGGTCTTGCTTAGATTTTGTGACTCACAAGCAGCTACCCCCTATCATCCTTAGATTAGTGGTCAAGTTAAGATGCCTAATCGTGAGATCCAGTCTATGCTTGAGAAAACAATTTGACCTAATGGAAAAGACTAGTCTTTGAGATTGGATTATGCTAATCATACTGCTTATAAGACTCCCATAAAATTGTCTCTTTACCGGCTTCTTTTCAGCAAGACTTGTCACTTGCTAGTTGAATTAGAACACCACGCTTTTCGGGCTATTAAAGCTTTTAATTTTGATATGAAACAAGCAGACAATTTAATTAGTTGGATGAATTGTGTAATGAAGCCTATAGAAATGCTAAGATTTATAAATCCAAAACTAAAACTTTTCATGATAAAATAATTTTTTGTAAATCTTTTGAACCTAATTAGAAGGTTTGACTTTTTAACTTTAAGCTTAAACTGTTTCTTAGAAAGTTGAGATCTAGATGAGATGGCTATTCTATTTCGAACAAGTTACAACACCCAAATGTACATATTTTACTGTCTGCAGTGTCGTAAAAACAATTTTCATGATTAAAAGTGATATACCCAATGATCGGGGCATTACCGTCATCCCAAAAAGAACAAGGCTTAAAGCAAATACTCCAGAAGATATAGTTGAGCATAAGCCAAACTCATACACATTTAACACCATAACTAAGATGAGGTTTATACATCATAACTAAGCAATTACCATAAAGTTTACATCTCTATCAACTGAAGATCTCAACACAACTCCGAAAATGAAAACTATACATGTACGACATTATCGTTGATGCATCTAGATCCCTTGCTCAACTTATTTCTCCAGCTGGTTTGCTATCATGAAGGCGTTTCACTGATCCTTTGTCTAAAACAAAATATGAAAAATATTTTAAACTGTGAGCCGAAACTCAGTACCCCATTCCTGTATCCTGAAATAATCATCGCATAAATTGGTTAGGCTCACTTTGTAATTCATATTAAGTTAAAACAGCGACTGAGATAAATGTAAAACCGCATTGCTAATTATTATCTGATAGTGAGCCCCTTGTAATAGTTGCGATCTATGGATAGGTGTACACCTGTCAAGCCGATTGGGAGACCTGGTCTGAAGCTGCACGGGTAACTGGAGGTCAAATGCCCGATAGATAATAACTGACGGGGTTACTAATTAAATGATAAATCACTATATAAACTGATTTATTGATGTACTTACCAAAATTTGATAACTTTGTATACAGCCAATGAACATTCCTGGAGTCTTTAAAAATGCAATCTCACTTGATAATACTTATGTGCAATGGAAAACGATAGATAGACCCTAATTCTGTTTAAGAAATGGAATTATAGGTATCTGTAATTAGTGAAAAATGCTGACTTTCATAATTTGTAACTGTAATAGAAATTCATTAAAAGGCATCTATAACTCAAATAGTTCAATAGAAGATAAGTTACACCAAAATGATTTGAAAACTAAATAAATTAGGGTAATTTAACTCAAAGTGAAATACTGTTCAGTAAAATTGATCAAGGTAGAATAATTGAGATCATAAAAGAAAGAATTTGATGGTTATAATTGAACGTGAGTTTTTTTTGGGGACATTCTGAGATGGATAATCAAGGTTTAAGGCCAAAGGGGGTGTAAACAAATTTAGTATAAACTCAAGCACGCTAGCTTGATCCAAAAAGCACTATTCTTAAGTCATTACTCACCCCCACTTCTCCAATTTCGTTCACATGCCATTGAACTTAGCTTTCTAAACCAAATAAGATTCTAAATACAATCAAAGTTGTTACTGATTTAAACTCCACTTTAGAAAATTCATAACTTTCACCCCCGATCTCAAATGGAGACATAAATCTCCAATATGGCAAGCTTAAAAAGTGCCTCAAAACTTTCATTCATAGTGCAAAACACAATTCTCAAAATACAGTTTCTAAAATTAAGCTTAAACACAACTATGCACAGTTCCAGTCTAACTTGCACAGTCTTAGCAAAATGGTCATAACATTTTCTACAGAACTTTAATTACAGTGATTCAAGAGGCATTTGAAAGATAACTTAATGATCTATCTACTCACCAAAAATTATAATTTTTCAGTTGGTAGAACATTACCAGTTTATTTGTAAACAGACCTCTACTTTAGGGTCCTTCACAATCTGTTGTCCACATTATAAAGCCTCTTTTTCACATAATCTCCTTCTAAAATCACTTGTTAAAATTACCAAACCATGGTGTGTCCCTCAAAATCACCTTATATAGCCATGGTACTCAATTTTTACTTCATAATTATCTTCATCAAATTTTT
>NCQS01077630.1:0-11284 GCA_002740445.1 Pachycereus pringlei
TTGAATTCATTAATGGAGACAAAAATTCCCTTCTTGACTTTCTCACTCGAGATTTTCCATAAGTGAAGGAACTTTGCAATTTCTTTATTCTAGATGATGTCCATGTTCAATTCTACCTCCTTTAACATCCAACCTACCTAAAAGGCATTAAAGAACCTCTTCTGATTTACCTCAAACATCATGATCTAAACTATATGTTACTCCTTTCAAAGGACATCGATACAATGAATGTGCCATCTTTATTCGATTTAATCATTGACTCTCTAGCTGGACTCATCCTTTTATACCTACATCTAGACTATCTAATTCTACCAAACATATTGCAAGAACTATATGGCCAACCGGTACTCATCATGGTACCTACTGGTTGCAAACGCACTATCCGTTTTTATGGCCAGCATGTCACAAATTATTAGCAATCACTTTATCAACGTCTAATTCAATTTATTCCATGTGATCTTCCCGATGCTTACATATGTCCACTGATGAGCATTGGTTCTTTTATTCTAAAAAATCACCACAGCATTGCTATATAGAGTACCGCACTTCGCCGCTACCAACTTGTATTCGAGACCACACTTGCATCATATTGCACGAATATTCAAGACTCTAAGACCAGTAAGGAGGCAATATGTAGTAATGCTACATAATTTTCCAATACTCAACTGCTCCAAGGATATAGTCACGAACAGTCAAGTAGTAGTAGTCAAATTTTAACTAGCCTGTCAATCATCAACCATTCAAAAATGTCCACATACAATAGTTGAAGATCATTCAACTATTCAAGATGCTTTAATTATTTTATCATTTCACTGTTCAAGTTTCAAAAATGATATCGCTTTACTATTTCAATTTACTGTATACCTGAGTTTTTTGGCCTGTATAAAGTCTCTAAAGTTGTATCATAGAGGCAGCACTTATCCACACATTTTCCTTGTATCATTCTACTTTCCTACTCTCCTATCCTTATCCTTGCTCTACTTCTGTCCTCTTCTAATGGCATCCACACAATTCAATAAATAGTAAGTTTTATTCAATCAATTCATTGTGTAACTTTACTATTCATCTTTCATTTCATCGAATTCAATTTGAGGGTACTATTGAAGTTATTGTTCACACTACTTTACTGTTCATGTTTCATTGATTTCATTTCTGAAGGTACTGTTCATACTATTCATACTTCTATTCATTAAAGTTTATTTATGCTTTAGTTATTTCAATAATCATTTTGTTAATTAAACTCTTCTATTAATTTTAAAATTAAAATTTATGCTCGGCCATATCCCCAACTAATAACGGAGCCGAGTGTCTACTCGAGTGTCCAGGCAAGTGTTAATTAAGTGTCTAGTTTAACCTTAACATCATGTATCTTGGCTAAATCCTCTGGGATTAGTTAAGGGATTTATAAATTACCTAAAGAAGGCTAAGTAACCCTTAATGACTTATAAATGTCCTCATTAGGGCCATAGATAAGTTGGTTGTTTGGAAAGGAAGCTGTATTGGTCGGCAATGTCGGTAAGCCTCTGTGAGTCCCTGCGGTACCCTGGTAAGTCCATTGCTCAGCCTGGTGATTTGTGGTCCTAGTAGTGTGGGGTTGGAATGAAGGTGGTCTCGGTGTGGTCCTGTAGCGCATTATTAAGAGATAGCGAGTCTTTGTCTACAATAAGCATATTTATGTGTCATTTCAAGTTAATTAATCTTCTAGTTTAATTGATTATCCTAAGATTAATCATCTTACCATCAGTGTATCATCATTATCATCATCATCATCATCGTCGTCATCATCATCTAGTTGTATTTTACATTAAGGCATGATGTATAATTAAGGTTTGTATTCAAACAGAAACTATTTCAAGCAAAACAACTTATCTCAACCCATTAAAGCAATCTTTTTTACATACCAAGCTTCTAAAGAAAAAATGATTTTTGAAATTAAAAAAAGCAAGTTTGGAGTTAATAGAGTCTATCTTAACAAAGAGTTTTACTAAAACTACAATCAATTACTCCAAACTATATATTACAATCAATTGGCCAAATCAAAGAAAATATATCTTTCTTCGATTGGCTAAATAACTATCTTTCAAACTATGAACTTTCTATTCCTGATCACAATAAATCCACCGGTGTCGCTAGCCAATACTTATGGCATAATCTTCTCATCAAAGAATAAACTATTTTTATTCTTCCTCCGTCTTCCTTTCCAAGGCAAGAAGTTCAAAAAACTTTTGAAAATTCTCCCATAAAACAAATATTTTATACGGATAAACCATCCTGCAGCGATCAACCTGAAAGCTTAAATTCTGAATCTAGCACCTCGGATAATTCCAACTGCATTCCAACCATTGAAGATAATTCCAAAGAAACTTAAATTAACAAATTAGGTGGGCAAAGTAATAGATGGAAAATTGGAAATCTAAATCTAAATCAGTCATATTATCCTAGACTTACCCCTTTAGATCTTCAACGTGAAACCAACAAGTCATTGATTCAGTCATGTTATGATGAAAATACTATTTATGAGTGGAATATAGATGGAAAGTTAGAATATGAAACTACTAATACTCTTTAAGAAATTAGTGTTTGTGCAACTTCATATATTGCAAAAGGGTCACTATAGAAGATACCACAAAACTCCTTGCTTATGGCTTCATAGGTCAACTCAAAAAATGGTGGGAAAATATCTTACTAAATAAGATAGAATGAATATCTTACATCATCAACTTAAAAATTCAATAGAAACCATTCAAGATCCACAAACTTCTGAGGTCAAACCAATAATTACTTATAAGTCCGATGTGGTAGAATTCCTTATTTGTAACATAATCATGTACCTCATAGGAAATCTAAAGAATTAACCTCTTCCTATATGGAAATAATTCAAAATCTTAGATGCCCAAGTCTAAGTGATTACAAATGTTATAAGGATACTTTCTTTACCTATGTCTTGCAAAGAAAAGATGCCAATAAAAATTATGGGAAGGAGATACATTTGTGGATTACCGACATTATTTTCTCAAAGAATAAGACAAAAGTTAAAAGATAATTGTGCAACAATAGAAATTCGATGGCGTAATTCAACTTATGGGCATATATTCAGCCTTATTAAAAAGGAAGGATTATCCCATTGCGCCAAACTAAGAATTCAAATAAATATCAATCTGAAAAGAATCTGTTCCAAAGTGAACTCATTTCGTTTTTTGAACATTTTGGTTAACCCAAATTTATAGCTCCTTCATCAAACAAGAAAAAACTTATTGAAAAATCTTCAAGATATATGAAATTAAAAATCCATATTATCAAGACCCAAGAAAACCTCTAAAAATCACCTCTCAAACCAAAAGAAAAATACACCAAGCCCCTCTCAAGCACGAGCCATTACTTATTATAAGTGTCGTCAAGTAGGGAGAAATCCAATAAACCTCCCTTAACGGAGAAAAGTATGCAACTTGAAGATAAAAAAATATAAGAAATAATGCTTTCTCTTTTAATTCATGATGACTTCAAGGAAGCCTTCTGTGAAATCCAATCACCTGATTCCAGCCGTTCTAACTCTTCGGATGAAAAAGTTGCGCTTTGTCCTAACAATTGTAATAGAATTACAAAAGATCAATATCAAGAAGAACTCCTCTCCGTTATCATCAAGAAATTTGAGGAACTGAAAATTAAAACTCAACGTCTCCCATCACTTAAAAACCTATCACTCGAAAACAAAGTTAGCGAGTCAAAAATACAACCTTTTAGCCTGAAACAAGTAATAGAAACCTATCAAGGATAAGGATCTTATCTCCTTAAACTCATAACAGTTAATGAATTCGAACAAGGAGTCATTCGACTCAAAGTCGAAGTCAAAGAATTAAGAAATCAAATTAAAACGCAAAATCTCCTCGAAGAAACAAATTCAATCCTTATTTCTCAACATCAAGAACTTCAAAATCGAGTTGCTTCACTCGAATCTTCAAAACCGCCTAATCAATCCACACCTTCTTCTCCTAAATTAAGTCTGGATGAAAAAAACCATGATGTATTCCATTCAATCATTAATCGCATTGATTTTCAGAAATGGTATGTATCAATTACTGTCCTCCTTAAGGATTTGAAACTTCATTCCATTGCTCTATTAAACAGTGGTACTATTATGAATTGTATTCAAAAAGGTTTGATTCCTTCAAAATGTTTTGAAAAAAACTAAAGAAAAATTGGTTAGTGCTACTAGATCTAAACTTCAAAATAATTACAAGCTTTCAGACACTTATATTTGCAACGGTGAATATTGTTTCGGAAATATTTTTATACTTGTTAACAATTTTAAATAAGAAGTTATTATTGGAACTCCCTTCCTTACTCAAATATATCATTTTACTACCGATTCCAAAGGAATTTATTCAAATATTCTTGGGAAAAAAAATTAAATTCAAATTTGCTTCTCCTATGAAAAATAAAGATATTGCAGTTCTTCAAGAGATTCAATCTCAAAAATTATCTTTGCTAAAGAAAAACAAATAGCTTTTCTTCAAATCGAAATTGTTCAAGCCAATACTGAAGAAAAACTTGTTATACAAAGAAATTCAACAAAAAATTAAAAAAATAAAAAAAATTATTTGAAGATTATGTCTGTGCTAATATTCCAAATGCTTTTTGGGATAGAAGGCAACATATGGCAGAATTACCATATGAAAAAGATTTTAACGAGAGAAATATTCCACGAAAAGCACACCCCATTCAAATGAATAAAGAACTTTTTGGGTTTTGTGAAAAAGAGATTCACTCTTTATTAGACAAAAGGCTTATTAGACCCTCCAAATCACCATGGAGTTGTGTGCAGTGTCGTATGTCTACAATCAAGCAAAACAGGAACATGGGGTTCCTAGATTAGTTATAAATTGCAAACCACTCAACAAAGTTCTTGAATCAATAATAGATCTAACTCTCAAGAAAAAAGATTAATTAGAAAGAGTATATGATGCAATGATATTTTCAAAATTTGATATAAAATCTAGTTTCTAACCATTCAAATTGTTTAAAAGGATAGATATAAAACTGCATTTATGAATTAATTTGGATACTATGAGTGAAATGTGATGCCATTTTGGCTCAAGAGCATTCCTTATGAATTTTAACATATTATAAATGATATTGTCAATGATTATTCTGAATTTTCAATGGTTTATATTGATGATGTTCTTATTTACTCAAAAAAAAAAAAAAATATTAGATCAACATTTTAACCATCTAAAAACATTCTTTAGTGTCAAAAAAGAAATGGTTTAGCTGTTTCTACCCTAAAACTAAAATTATTTCACACCAAAATTCAGTTGTAGGCCATGATATTTTTAATGGTACTAGTAAACCCATTCAAAGGTCTATCGAATTTGCAGACAAATGTCCAGTTGAAATCAAAGACAAAAATCAATTGCAAAGATTTCTTGGCTGGGCATAGAGAAATTTGTAAACCATTATTTATAAAGCTCAAGAAAAACCCTCTTGCATGGTCGCAAGAGCAACTCAAATAAACAAGTACATTAAGAGTAAAGTCAAATCTCTCCCATGTCTAGACATAATGCATCCACATGCAATCATGATAGCTGAAATAGATGTGTCAGATAAGTATTTTGGGGGAATTCTCAAGCAACGACATGACCCAAATCTTAAAAATTAGCAATGTTCAATAGAGGATCCTGGACTGGACCTCAAGTCCATTATTTTACCATTAAAAAGGAAGTTTTATTAATTGTCTTGAGTGTCACAAAATTTCAAGGTGATTTATATTATAAAAAATTCTTACAAAGAATTGATTGGAAAAGTGCAAAAGAAGTTTTGCAAAAAGATGTTCAAAATCTTGTATCAAAACAAATTTTCGCCCATTGGCAAGCAATACTTTCAGTTTTCGACTTTGATATTGAATTCATTAATGGAGACAAAAATTCCATTCTTGACTTTCTCACTCAAGATTTTCCGTAAGCGAAGCAATTTTGCAATTTCTTTATTCCAGATGATGTCCACGTTTAATTCAACCCCCATCAACATCCAACCTACCTAGAAGGCATTAAAGAACCTCTTCTAATTTACCTCAGACATCATGATCTGAACTATACTTTACTCCTTTCAAAGGACATCGATACAATGAATATGCCATCTTTATTCAATATAATCAGTGGCTCTCTAGCTGGGACTCGTCATTTTATACCTACCTCCAAACTATCAAATTTTACCAAACAAGTTTGCAAGAACTTTATGGGGATCAGGTACTTATCATGGTACCTACTGGTTGCACACACACTATTCGTTTTTATGGCCAGTATATCACAGATTATTGGCAACGACTTTATCATCGTATAATTTAACTTATTCCACTTGATAATCCCGATCCGTACATTTATCGGCTGATGAGCATTGGTTCTTTTATTTTAAAAAATCACCACAGCATAGCTATACAGAGTACCACACTTCACCGCTACCAACATGTAATCAAGACCACACTTGCTTCAGATTGCACAAATATTCAAGACTCTGAGACCAGCAATAGGACACTATGTAGTAATGCTACCTGATTTTCCAATACTCAACTGCTCCAAGGATACAGTCATGCAAAGTCAAGTAGCAGCATTTAGATTTTAAATAGCCTGTCAATCATCAACCGTTCAAAAATGCCCATATACAATAGTTGAAGATCATTCAACTATTCAATATGCTTCAATAATTTTATCATTTTACTGTTCAAGTGTTAGAAATAATATCATTTTACTATTTCAAGTTGCTCTACACCTTACTTTTTTAGCCTATATAAAGGCTCTAAAGTTGCATCATAGAGGAAGCACTTGTCTGCACAATTTCCTTGTATCATTCTACTTTCCTACTCTCCTATCCTTATCCTTGTTCTACTTTTGTCCTTTTGTAAGGGCATGCATAAAATTCAATAGTAGTAAGTTTTATTTAAGCAATTTATTATGTGACTTTAGTATTCATCTTTCATTTCACCGAATTCATTTTGAGGGTACTATTGAAGTTATTGTTCACACTATTTTACTGTTCATGTTTCACCAATTTCATTTTTGAGGTTACTGTTCATACTATTCATACTTCTATTCATTGAAGTTTGTTTACGCTTTAATTATTTCAATAATTATTTTTAATTAAACACTACTATTGATTTTAAAATTAAAAATTACACTCGATCATATCCCCAACTAATAACGGAGCCAAGTGTCTACTCGAGTGTCTACTTAGGTGTTAATTAAGTCTCTAGTTTAACCTTAAGATCATGTATCTTGGCTAAATGCCCTAGGATTAGTCAAGGGATTTATCAATTGGCCTAAAGAAGGATAATTGACCCTTAATGACTTATAAATATCCTCATTAAGGACATGGATATGTTGGTTGTTTACCATGGAAGTTATACTAGTTAGCAGCATTTGTAGGCCTCTATGAGTCTTGATGGCACCCTAGTAAGTCTGTTAGTTAGCCTAGTGATTGGTGGTCCTTGTTATATGGGGTAGGAATGGAGGTGGTCTCTTTGTGATCCTGCAGCACATTATTAGAAGATTAGCGAGTCTTTGTCTACAATAAGCATATTTATGTGCCATTTTAAGTTGATTAATCTTCTAGCTTAATTGATTGTCCTGAGACTAATCATTTTATCATCATGGTATCATCATAATCATCATCATCATCATCATCTTCCAGTTGTCTTTTACATCAAAGCATGATGCATAATAAAGGTTTGTATTCAACAAAAACTATTTCAAGCAAAACTACTTTTCTGAACCCATTTAATCAATCTTTTTTACCAACCAAACTTCTTAAGGAAAAAGGATTTTTGAAATGAATAAAATCAAGTTTCAAGTTAATAGACTCTATCTTAACAATGAGTTTTATAAAAACTACAATCAAATATATCGAGACTGGTTCTTCTCTCATTTTTCTAAAAATACGCAACAATTACTCCAAACTATTTATTACAATCAATAGGCTAAAATCAAAGAAAATATATCTTTCTTTGATTGGCTAAATAACTATCTTTCAAACCATCAACTTTCTATTCCCGATTACAACAAATCCATCTGTGACACTAGCCAAAACTTATGGCACATTCTTGTCACCAAGGAAACAACTATTTTTATTCTTCCTTCATCTTCGCTTCTAAAGCAAGAAGTTCAAAAAACCTTTAAAAATTCTCCTAAAAAACATATATTTTGTACTGATAAACCATCCTGTAGTGATCAACCTAAAAGCTTAGATTCTGAATCAAACACCTTGGATAATTCAAACCGCATTCTAACCATTGAAGATAATTCCAATGAAACTCAAATTAACAAATTAGGTACGCAAAGTAATATATGGAAAATTAGAAATCAAAAGCAGTCATATTATCATAGACCTACCCCTTTAGATCTTCAACTTAAAACCAATAAGTCCTTGATTCAATCATGTTATGATGGAAATACTATTTATGAGTGGAATATAGATGGAAAGTCAGAATATGAAAATGCTAATACTCTTTAAGAAATTAATATTTGTGCAACTTTATATATTGCAAAAGGGGCCTCTATGGAAGATGCCGCAAAACTCCTTTCTTTTAGCTTTACAGGTCAACTTAAAAATTGGTGGGATAAGATTCTTACTGAACAAGATAGAATGAATATATTACATCATCAATTTTAAAATTCAATAGAAACCATTCAAGATCCACAAACCTCTAAGGTCAAACTAGTAATTACCTATAAGTCTGATGCGGTATAATTCCTTATTTGTACCATAATCATGTACTTCATAGGAAATACTGAAGAATTGACCTCTTCCTATATAGAAATAATTCAAAATCTTAGATGCCCAAGTCTAAGCTATTACAAATGGTATAAGGCTACTTTACATACCTATGTCTTGTAAAGAAAAGATGCTAATGAAAATTACGAGGAAAAAAATGCATTTGTGGATTACTAACTTTATTTTCTTAAAGAACAAGACAAAAGTTAAAAGATCATTGTGGAACAATAGAAATTCCATGGCATAATTTAACTTATGGCCATCTATTTAGCTTTCTTAAAAAAGAAGGATTAGCCCTTTGTGCTAAACTAAGAATTCAAATAAATATCAATATAAAAAGAAGCTGTTCCAAAGTAAACTCGGATCATTTTGTGAACATTTTGGTTAACCAAAAAACTTATAGCTCCTGCATCAAAGAAGAAGAAACTCATTAAAAAAACTTCAAAAAATATAAAAATAAAAATCCATTTTATCAAACCCTAAGAAAACCTATAAAAATAACCTCCCAAACAAAAAGAAAAATATATCAAGCCCCTCCCAAACACAAGTCATCACTTGTTATAAGTGTCATCAAGTAGGACGAAATCCAATAAATGTCCCTTAAAGGATAAAATCATGCACGTTGAAGATAAAAAAAATGCAAGAAATAATGTTTGCCCTTTTAATTCATGATGACTTATGGAAGCCCTTTGTGAAATTCAAACACCTGATTCCAGTCATTCTAACTCTTCAGATGAAGAAGTTGTGCTTTGTCCTAACAATTGTAATAGAATTACAAAAGATCAATCTTAAGAAGAACTACTCTCCGACATCATCAAGAAAATTGAGGAACTAGAAATTAAAACTCAATGTCTCCCATGACTTAAAAACCTATCACTCGAAAATAAAGTTAGCGAGTCAAAAATACAACCTTTTAGCTTGAAACAAGTAATAAAAACGTATGAAGGATAAGGATCTTATCTCCTAAAACTCACAATAGTCAATGAATTAGAACAAGGAGTCATTCAACTTAAAGCCGAATTCAAAGAATTAAGAAATCAAATTAAAAAGCAAAATCTCCTTGAAGAAACAAATTCAGTCCTTATTTCTCAAGAGCAAGAACTTGAAAATCAAGTTGCTTCACTCGAATCTTCAAAACCCCCTAATCAATCCACAGCTTCTTCTCTAAAATTAAGTTCGGATGAACAAAACCATGAAGCACTCCTTTCAGTCATTAATTGTATTGATTTTCAAAAATGGTATGTATCGATTACTATCCTCATTAAGGATATGGAACTTCATTCCATTGCTCTATTAAATAGTGGTGCTATTATGAATTGTATTCAAGAAGGTTTGATTCCTTCAAAATATTTTGAAAAACTAAAGAAAAAATGGCGAGCGCTACTAGATCTAAACTTCAAAATAATTACAAGTTTTCATACACTCTTATTTGTAACGATGAATGTTGTTTCGAAAATGTTTTTATACTTATTAAAAATCTGAAACAACAAGTTATTCTGTAACTCGCTCCTTACTCAAACATATCCTCTTACTGTCGATTCCAAAGGAATTTATTCAAACATTCTTGGGAAAGAAATTATAATTAAATTTGCTTCTCCTATGAAAAATAAAGAAATTGTAGTTCTTCAAGAGATTCAATCTCAAAAATTATCTTGGCTAAAGAAAAACAAATAGCTTTTCTTCAAATAGAAATTGTTCAAGCCAGTACTAAAGAAAAACTTGTTATACAAAGAAATTCAACAAAAAATTTTAAAAATCAAAAAATTATTTGAAGATTATGTATGTGCTAATATTCCAAATGCTTTTTGGTACAAAAGGTAACATATGGCACAATTAGCAATCTAAAAAAGATTATAACAAAAAAGAAATTCCATAAAAAGCACACCCCATTCAAATGAACAAAAGAACTTTTAAGGTTTTGGAAAAAAGAGATTCAACATTTATTGGAGAAAAGGCTTATTAGACCCTCCAAATCTGCTTGGAGTTGTGTGCAGTTTTGTATGTCTACGATCAAGTAAAATAGGAACATGGTAGTTATAAATTGCAAACCACTCAACAAAGTTCTTGAATCGATAAGATATCCAACTCTCAAGAAAAAAAAAATTAATTAGGAAGATTATATGATGCAAAAATATTTTTAAAATTTGATATGAAATTTTGGTTTCTGGCAATTCAAATTGTTGATATAGATATAAAACTGCAATTACGAATTCATTTGGATACTATGAGTGGAATGTGATGCCATTTCGACTCAAGAGCACTCCTTAAGAATTTCAGCATATTATAAATGATATTTTCAATGATTATTCTAAATTTTCAATGGCTTATATTAATGATGTTCTTGTTTACTCAAAAAAATTAGATCAACATGTTAAGCATCTCAAAACATTCTTCAATGTCACTAAAAGTAATGGTTTGGCTGTTTCTGCTTCAAAGCTGAAATTATTTCACACCAAAATTCAATTTTAGGCCATCATATTTTTAATGGTACTAATAAACCCACTCAAAGCTCTACCGAATTTGC
>NCQS01077643.1:0-13883 GCA_002740445.1 Pachycereus pringlei
TTATAACGATATGAGTAGTGAAATCGGCCAACAAAGCGGATAAAATCCCGGGTGCTACATCAAAGCCTCACGGGACATCTACCAAGGTCATGACTAGCTCACTAGTAAACACATGCCAAAATTCATGCACAGACTCATGTGAATCAACTCGCACTCGACATATGGTCAAAACATGGAGCTCATTTCGAAAACTCATTCTTAAATATTTTTATGCACAATTTGGGCAAATTAAAGGATCAAACTAAACTAAAGAAGTCTACCAAATCCAAAAAGATCATCATTGAAGGATTTTTTTCCTTTAATTCTTTTTTTTATGAATGCTCCTAACAATAATGCAAACTAAATGCAAAATAAACTAATAAATGAAAAACTAAAATGCAACCTAGAAAACTCAAAAAACTATCACTAACAACATATACAAAGCACAAGCATACCAAACCAAATAAGGCATCTGATGCCAAATATAATGACTAACTCCCCCATGCTTGAATCACACATTGCCCTCAATGTGGCAATATAATAGAAAAAGGGAAGGGGGTAGCACAGAGCAATCAGAAAGGAGGTGGTCGTGGAGGATAGGGCGGATGGCCATAAGGGATATGCCACTCCCGCCAGGTCTCTAGGCATGCCTATAGTCTTGAAAATACTATATCTGGGTAGCAAGCATCCCACGAAACTCATCGCGGCGCTCTTGGACAAAGTTCCGAAGAGCAGTGCTCTTAGAAGCAATAAATACTCGAAGGGAAACGTGCTCCTCTTAAATGGATCTAAGGGTGTATTAGAGGTCAGTATAGTCAGGAAGGGGTGGTTGAGAGGAAGAACTAGGTCCGGCTTGACTGGAATAAGGGGCTGGATGATGGGGTGCAGGTCGAACAACCTCATCATCACCAAGTACCCAATAAAGGTTAGCCCAGTGAAGTAAGGTGGTTAGATCGACATTAGGAAGCAACAAAAGCCAGTCCCCAAGGTAAATCCAATATAAATGCCTAGCCTCAACTTTACAAACGTTCATAGTTTCAAAAGCAGCTTGATCAAGCTGCTCGGACTCGAAAACTCTATCTTCAGGATTGGGTTCAATACCTAAAAATCTAGCAATAGTAGTCACAATACCACCAATGACTATCCTACCTTTAGTGCTAACAATAGCACTATGCAATTGCCTGGCCAAAAAGGAACCTAGGTCAAGCTGGACAACATCAAGCATACAGGACAAGAACTACAACTCAGACAATCTTGAGACATTCAGACTATCATCCCGAGCAAAAAAGGAACAAGCCAAGATACACTGAGCCACTCTAATACAAGGGTTTCTAATATGTGTGCACTTTGATGAACTAGTGATGTACCTAACACTCCCCGAAAATTTGCCCCAAAATGCATTCAGGTTGAATTCGCGAGGGACTTAGCGATTCGGTAAATCTACACTAGGTGGAAAATCGAAGATACTGTTAAAGGTACCAAAGTTCAGTTCATATAATTGTCCCTGTAAATAAAACGATATGTATCCGGCTTGACATTGAGGCCCTCTAGTGACCTCGACATATAGTGTACTTAGGAATTCTAGGGTTAAGTCACGACATGTATGCTCTTTGGTTTCTAAAAAGTGTCCCATACCACCTCATGCAAACAACCATCTAATATCATCCAACATTCCTAACCGGGCTAACAGTTCCTCTGCATAATATCTACTTGCTAAAACCATGCATTCATTCAAGCAATTATATCTAGCAACATGATGAGGATGTGTTATACCAAGAGGGTGAGGAATGTTACCTCTAACATGTGTATTAGTGGAGGTTCGGGATGTCCTTTGAGTTCTAGGTGGTGCTTGACTTGAAGAACCAACCTCCTTGGTACCCCTTTGTCTCTTAATTGGTGCCATTGTTGCAAAAACCAAAACAAAACCAAAAATAAAAACTAAATAGAAAAATTTGAAGAAGAAAATGAAGAAATTAAGTAAAAAGGAGAAGAATAAGAGAGGGAAAAAGATGGGTATGGTGGATGAGTGAAGTGAGATGAGTTTGAAGAAGAAGAAGAAGAAAAGAGATGAAATTTATTGGGAAAGAGAAAAGATTGAGTGAAAGGGGATGATTTTGGGTGAAAATGATTGAAAATAGAGAAGAAATGAGGGAAGATTGAAGGTATTAGCTATGGAGGGTCTAGAGAGAGAAAATGGAGGTAGAAAGAGACTCGAGTTTGATGATGAATTGTGAGGGAAATGAGTGGTCACCGTAGTTAAAAACCTAGACCGTGGGCCGTAGCAATAGACCACAGACCGTGGGGTTCACGACGGTCAAACCGTGGCGTCTGTTAACATAAATTTTTTTCTTTCTTCTATTTTTTTTCAGATTAACACCCCATGGTCGCAGTTCTGGGGGTCTGGCCGTGGTGCAAAATATTTTATTCATAGTTTGTTTCCTGTTACTTTTCCCATTTTTTTTCCATAAAAACTACAAAAATAGTAAAAAAAAGCCAAGGAAAGAAAAAGAAAAAAGAGCTTGGGTAGCCTCTCAAGAAGCGCTCCTTTAAGGTCAAAAGCTTGACCCTTCTTATATGCTTGGTCAGATCAATTAGTGTATGGACATTGGCTTTATCATGGACCACAAAATCAAATTTCTTCAATCTAAGATACCATCTTAAAATTTCTGGTTGAAGGTCCTTCGTTTCCATGACAAGGTGCCATAATGCATTATCTGCGCACAAAACAAAGCGCACTCGTGGCCTATCAGACGGGTTACTATCAACTTGTCCAATACCCAAATCAAAATCTGTATCAAATCCTTCCATAAGGGGTATAGAGAGGACAGCTTTTGCGAACCTGCAATAGTCACTCATAGAAGAATCGTTAGTAACAGCTACCTCAACCTCAGGCATGTTAGGTGGCATAGGAGCAGCAAACTCCACCTTAACATATCTTTGGTCAGGGTCCTCATAAGAAATTCAATCAGAATCAGGAGGATCTTCATAATTCAAGACATCATCCATGTCAATCTCAAAGGAAAGGGGTAATGCATCTAGTAAAGAAGAACCAGGAGAAACCACGTCTTCCTTCATTTGATAAAACACGGCATAGCCCTATTCTACCTCAAATGTAATCCGTCCCTTTCTTACATCAATGTGGCAACTAGCTGTAGCTAAAATGGGCTGACCTAGGATAATGTGAGCATCATCGGTCTTAGGCATATCAGCTATGATAAAGTTCTCCAACACCCAAATATCTCCTACATTAACTAGCACATTATCCAATCTGCCTATGGGTTGTGTCATAGAGCCATCAGCCAACTGTAGTGAAAAGGTTGCAGCTATTAATGGTCTTAGGTGAAGCTTATGAAACAAAGATTAAGGCATTATACAGACGCTTGCACCTAGATCACATAAAGCTCTCTCAACTTCTACCTTTCCCATAATAAGGGGATAGAAAAACTACCTGGGTCAGGGAGCTTAGGTGGGAAAACTGTTGGGATCTCTATACTGTCATTCTATACCAATGTGGCAGTCTTGCTACCATTGTTTCTCTTCTTACTTCCAGCCATGATTATTTCTCTACACTTTTCCATTGATATATCCTCAGGGTAAGCTAAGTCCTCTACATCTTTCTTCAAGGTGACATAGTTACAATGGTTATGGGGGTTAGGTTCAGGCTTGCTAGGAAGTCTGTCTGAGGCATAGATGAAAAACTAGCTCTTTAGGCAATTTAGGCTTCCAACGTCCTATTATGAGTTGTAAGCACATCAGTCTTTGAGGCTAATTGCTCAATATACTCATCTTGCTTTTGTTGCACCATAAGCGTACTTTCCATCATTGCTTCTAAATTGGACTTTTGGGCCATTTGAGATGGGAATGGGGGCCTTTGAAAACTAGGGGGTGGTTTAGCATTCATAGGGGGCATATTCGATGGGTTTGGATTAGACCTATAGGAGAAATTTAGATCGGATTATAGGTACTAGAGTAGGGTTCATTAGTCGGTCTCAGATTGAAATTTTGAACATAGTTAACTTCCCTAGGGTCTTGCGAAAAAGGGCTCCAACTTGACAATTTAAAGTTACATGCTCAATAGAATCACAAATTTTACAAGGGGAAGGGGCACTAGAATTCACAGCGTTAACATTCATTCAGTTCGATCTTTGAGTCATAGCATCTACTTTAGCAGAAGGTAAAGTAAGCACATCAACTTCAAGCTTACCTCTAACCCGTTTAGGTTAGTCTCTTTCGGTGGACCATTGAAAGTTGTTAAGTGTTATCTCCTTAATTAGGTGATAGGCTTCATTCTCAGTTTTGTTCATCAGGGTTCCTCCTGTCGCCGTATAAATCGAGAATAGGAGTGTAAATAATAACATTAACCATATAATTCTCCTCAAAATGAAGCAAAATAGCCTTAAAATAATGTATACATTAAGCACTTATCAAAGCGGTTTAAGGATCGGCTGCATTTATGCCCATATCATGGTCTTCGACGATGGATGATTATTCAAGATTTTTATAACGGTGTGACCCAACCTGTAAGGTCCACTATCGATGCGGTGGTAGGAGGAACTTTAATGAATAAAACTAAAGACAAGGCCTATAATTTGGTTGAGGAGATGATAATCAACAATTTTCGATGGTTCACCAAATGGGGCCAACCCAAACGGGTTGGAGGTAACCTTGAAGTTGATGTACATACTTTACTTTCTGATAAAGTTGATGATATGACTCAAAGGTTAGACCATATAAATGTTAATGTTGTGAATTCTAGTGCCCTTCTCCCATGTGAAATTTATGGTTCTATTGAACATGTTACTTTGAATTGTCAAGTTGGGAGTCCTTTTTCTTAAGACTCTAGTGAAGTCAATTATGTCCAAAACTTTAACCTGAGACCAACAAATGACCCTTACTCTCGTACCTACAATCCGGGTTGGAGGAATTATCCGAATTTCTTATATAGGTCGAATCCAAACACTCCGACTATGATCCCAATGAATGCTAGGCCACCCCCCAGTTTTCAAAGGCGTCCTTTCCCTCCACAAGTACCCCAAAAGTCCAATTTAGAGGGCATGATGGAAAGTATGCTTATGGCACAACAAAAACAAGATGAGTATATTAAGCAATTATCATCTAAGGTTGATGTGCTTACTACCCATAGCAAGATATTGGAAGCCTAAATTACCCAACAAGCTAGCTTTTCATCTACGCCCCTGGATAGACTTCCTAGCAAGCCCAAACCTAACCCTAGGGAGCAATGCAATCCTATAACTTTGGGAAGAGGGAAATAACTAGAGGGACTTAAGGGGTTTACCAATAATGAGTCTTTGCATGATAAGAATGAGTATGTTGAGAATGTTAAGGAAGAGGTGTCTACACCCTCTAAGGAGGTGATTGATAATGTTGTGCATAAGTCTGACGAGGTTCCTAAGGACCTTAAGATCATTTACCCAAAACCCTACACCCCACCTTTACCATTTCCATAAAGAATGGCTAAACCAAAACTTGATTTATAATTTGGGAAGTTTTTAAAAGTCCTTAAGGAACTCTACATAAACATTCCATTTACTGATGCTTTGTCTCAAATGCCTTCATATGCTAAATTTTTGGAAGACAATCTATATAAAAAAAGAAATTTAGAAGAACATGAGACTGAAGTTTTTTGACTGAAGAGTGCAGTGCAACGATCCAAAACAAGCTTCCTTCTAAGTTGAAAGATCCTGATAGTTTTTCAATTCCCAGCCTAATAAGGAATGTGTCTATAGGTTGTGCTTTGTGTGATTAACGATTAAGTGTGAGGTTGATGCCCCTTTCTCTGTGTGAAAAATTGGACTTAGGAGAGATAAGACCGGCTACTATCTCCTTACAATTGGCGGGCCGTTATATGAAATACCCTGTGTGTGTTTTAGAGGAAGTTCCAATAAAATTAGGATATTTATATGTGCCAGTAGACTTTTTGATTTTAGAAATGAAAGAGGATACGCACACCCCCATCAGTCCTAGGAGGCCATTCTTGGCCATCGCTGCGTGCCGTATTAATGTGAAAAACGGTAAACTATCTTTTGACGTGGGGGATGATCATGCGGAGTTTAACTTGCTAAAAACTGCTAAATTCTCATCCATTTCTAATGAGTGCAGTAAGATTGATGTGGTTGATGATTGATATGGGAAACCATGTCTAACCTTGATTCTAATGATCTTCTTGAGCACTTGATGTTGAATAATAGCACTACTAAGGATGAAAATCCGAAGTAGCCAAGTGTGCTCAACTTCTGAACTCCTCTCTACCAATTCCGCCTTCCCTAGCTAAGGTGGAACCATTAAAAGATGAAAATAAGTCATTGTTTGATGAGACGAAAGCTCCCGAGGTAGAACTAAAACCTCTCCCTTCATCCTTGAGGTATGAATTTCTTGGACCCAACTCTACATATCCTGTGATTGTGAATGCAAGTTTGAATGCATCTTAAATTGACTCTTTGCTTAGAGTACTTAGAGAGCATCGTAAGGCCATAGGATACACCCTTGATGACTTAAAAGGAATTCATCCTTCTTTGTGTGTGCATTGAATCTTAATGAAAGATGACCATAAGCCGTCAATTGAACACCAAAAAAGGTTCAACCCTAGCATGCAAGAGGTGGTCAAACAGGAAATTTAAAAACTGCTTAAAGTCGGCATTATCTACCCTATCTCATAGTGCATGGGTAAGCCTGGTCCATGTTGTACCTAAGAAAGGAGTGATGAATGTTGTCAAAAATGAGAATAATGGGTTAATTTGCATTAGGACTACCACGGGATGACGTGCATGCATTGATTATCGAAAATTAAATAAAGCCACCCATAAAGATCACTTCCCCCTTCCCTTCATTGACCAAATGCTTGAAAGGTTGGCTAAGAACTCATATTTTTACTACTTAGATAGATACTCGGGATTCTTTCGAATCCCAATCCAACCTAATGACCAAGAAAAGACTACTTTTATATATCGTTATGGTATATATGCTTATAGAAGAATGCCATTTGGTTATGTAATGCCCCTGCTACATTTTAACGTTGTATGAGGGATATTTTCTCTAATTTTATTGATGATATAATGGAAGTCTTTATGGATGATTTTTCTATGTATGGTGCAACCTATGACCATTGCTTAAATAATTTGTCTAATGTCTTATAAAGATTTGAAGATGTGAATTTGGTCTTGAATTAGGAGAAATGTTATTTTATGGTGCAAGAGGGGGTTATCCTCGGTCATGTTATCTCTAATAAAGGCATTGAAGTTGACAAAGCAAAAGCAGAGGTCATTAAAAAATTGCCATCACCAAC
The DNA here is from genome assembly GCA_002740445.1 of Pachycereus pringlei. Taxonomy (NCBI): domain Eukaryota; kingdom Viridiplantae; phylum Streptophyta; class Magnoliopsida; order Caryophyllales; family Cactaceae; genus Pachycereus; species Pachycereus pringlei. The sequence goes on from NCQS01077643.1 coordinate 7,283, forward strand.
TTCTATAAGGTGTGTAAGGAGTTTTCTTGGACATGTTGGTTATTACCGGTGGTTCATAAAGGATTTTTTGAAAATTACAAAACCTCTCACTCAACTGCTTGACAAGGATGTGCCTTTTGAGTTTAATGAAGAATGTTTAAGTGCTTTTCACAGGTTAAAAGAGGCATTAATCATGGCTCCAATAATACAAGCTCCAGATTGGGAGCTGCCTTTTAAAGTGATGTTTTATGCAAGTGGCTATGCAGTAGGCGCCGTTCTTGACCCACGAAAGGACAATAAGCCATATGCTATATACTATGCGAGCTGCACTCTTGATGGGGCACAAGTGAATTATGCCACGATGGAAAAGGAATTCTTGGCGGTTGTCTTTGCCTTAGAAAAATTTTGAACTTACTTGATCAATTCCAAGGTCATTGTCTTTACTGATCATGCTGCTTTGAAACACTTAATGAAGGAATCCAACTCCAAACCCCGACTCATCTGATGGGTCCTCCTTCTTCAAGAGTTTGATTTGGAGATCAAAGACAAGGCTGGGTTGGCAAATGTGGTTTTTGATCATCTATCTCGCCTAGGCCCCGAAGGTACTCCTAGTGAAGAGCTTCCCATTGACGACTCTTTCCTCGATGAGTAATTCTTCATCATTTCCCACCAGGCTACCCCATGGTATGCTAATCTGGTTAACTTCAAACTATGCAGGGTGCTACCACCAGGGTTGTCTTACAAACAAAGGAAAAAAATTCCTTGCCGATGCCAAATACTATGTGTTGGAAGAGCCTTTTCTTTACAAGCTGTGTGGAGATAGGATTTATCAAAGGTGCTTGCCTAAAGATGAGATCGGTAGTGTCTTACACCATTGCCATGCTTTAACCAATGGTGGACACTTTGGACTGGATAAAACGATTGCGAAATTACTCCAAGCAGGCTTTTACTGGTCCACGCTTTTCACGAACACAAGAAAATTTGTCATGACTTGTGATAGATGTTAGAGAATGGGGAACATCACCAATAGGTATGAGATGCCTCAAAGTGGCATACTTGAGATGGAGTTGTTTGATGTATGGGGGATCGACTTCATGGGTCCTTTTCCTCCTTTTTGTACCAACCTTTGCATCCTTGTAGCAGTTGACTATGTTTCTGTGTCGGTGGAAGCCGTTGCCACCCAACAAATGATTCCAAGGTTGTCATCAAATTCCTCAATAAGAATATTTTGACAAGGTTTGGCACGCCAAGAGCTCTTGTAAGTGACAATGGAACACACTTTTGCAACAAGCCTCTTGAGTCACTATTGAAAAAATATTGAGTGTTTCATAAGGTTGCTACGCCTTACTATCCCCGAGCTAGTGGGTAAGTGGAGCTCTTGAATTGAGAATTGAAGACTATATTAGAGAAAATGGTGGATCGGTCCCGCAAAGATTGGTCTCTCAAGCTTGATGATGCTCTTTGGGCTTATTGCACCGCACACAAGACTCCTTTAGGCACCACTCCATATTGGTTGGTGTTTAGGAAGTCTTGTCACTTGCCAGTAGAACCGGAACATAAGGCATATTGGGCTACAAAGACACTCAATTTTGATCTTAAAGTAGCCGGAGAACGGAGATTCATGCAACTGAATTAGCTAGACGAACTCAGCTTGGAGGCCTATGAGAGTTCACGCAAGCACAAAGAGCGAACTAAGAAATGGCATGATAAACATATCATGAAAAGAGGTTTGAAAAAGATGACATGATCCTATTATTCAATTCGAGATTGAGATTGATTCTGAGCAAGCCGAAATTACGGTGGCCGGGACCATTTCAAGTGACCAAAGTTCAACCCACTGGAGCAGTTGAAGTACGGAGTGAGTCTACCGATGCATTCAAAGTCAACCGACAGTGATTAAAACTATATCTTGTGGGACAACTAATTGATAAAGCCAATGTCCACACACTTACTGATCTAGATCATGGTCAAGCACTTGACCTTAAAAGTGCGCTTCTTGGGAGGCAACACCCTAGCCCCTTTTCTACTCTTAGCTTTGATTTTCATTATTTTTTTTAGTTTTTCTGAAAAAGAGGGAAACAAAGAGAAACAAAAAAATGAAAAAAAAAAGAGAGAAGGCTAAGAACTGAATAAAAACAGAAAAGGAAGAAGAAAGAAAAAAAAAGAGAAAATAAAATTGTTGGCAAAACAGCCAGCAGCCCAGGACTGCAGCCATGGGATGCCAAACCCGGAGGCGAAAAATTTTTTGTGTCAAGAGAGACCATGGTCCACCCATGGCCAATGCCATAGACAAAGGAGTATCAATGAGGTTGGATCATCAAGTCAAGCATCGTCTCGACCTCAACGGACCTCCCGAACCTCAACCAATGCTCGAGCCTAAGGCAACATTCCTTATCCTCTTGGTTTAAGCAACCCCGATCATGTTGCTAGATATAATTGTTTGAATAAACGCATGATTATGGCAGCTCGTTATTAAGATAAGGAATTGTTAGCATGTCTAGGAATGTTAGATGATAATAGGTGATTATTAGCACGGGATGGTATAGGACAATTCATAGAAATAAAAGAGTACCAGGAGCTGACCATAGAGTTCCTAACTACACTTCATGTTGAGGTCACTAGAGGGCCTCAATGTCAAGCTGGATACATTTCATTTTATTTGCGAGGATAATTATATGAATTGAACTTAGGTACCTTCAACAGTATATTCGGTTTTCCACCTAGTATGGATTTACCGAAACGATAAGTCTCCCACGAACTTAACCCAAATGCATTTTGGGCGACGCTTTTAGGGAGTGTTAGGTACAAAACTAGTTCATCCAAGTGCACACATATTAGGAACCCTTACATTCGGTTAGTTCAACATATCCTAGCTTGTTATTTCTTTACTCGGGATGATAGTCTGAATGTCCCAAGATTATCTAAGTTATATTTCTTATCTTGTATGCTTGATGGTGTCCAGCTTGACCCTGGGTCATTTTTGGTCAGGCAATTGTATAGTGCTGCTGTTAGTACTAAAGGTGAGATAGTCATAGGTGGTATTGTGGCAACTATTGCTAGATTTTTGGGTATTGAGTACAACCCTGAGGATAAAGTCTCTGGGTCCGAGCGACTTGATCAAGCCACCTTTGAGATCATGAACTTTCGTAAAGTAGAGGCTGGCCGTTTATGCTAGATTTACCATGGGGATCGGCTTCTGCCACTTCCCAATGTTGATCAAACCACCTTGCTTCACCAGGCTAACGTTTATTGGGTACCTGGCGATGCCGAGGTTCTTTCAGCCCGCACCTCCTTCACCCCATTATTTTAGTCAAGCTGGACCTAGCTCTTCATCCCAACCACCCTTACTGACTCTACCGACCTACAAGCCACCCTTAGGTGCCTTTACGAGGAACAAGTATTCCTTTGAGCTTATGTTGCTTATGAGAATACCGCTCTTCGTCACTTTGTCCCAGACCGCCATGACAAGCTTCGTGGGATGCTAGGACTATAGGGCTTGTTTAGAGACCTAGCGGGATTGCCGTATCTCCTATGGCCACCCACCCTATCCTCCTCCCTTACCTCCTTTCTGATTGCTTTTTGCTACTCCCTTTCTCTTTTTCTGCTATGTACCCACATTGAGGGCAATGTGTAATTCAAATATGGAGGAGTTAGTCATTATATTTGGCATATGATGCCTTATTTGGTTTGGTGTGCTTGTGTATTGTATGTATTATTTATGATTGTTTTGGAGTTGCATTATAGGTTTTAATATTGTTTGCTCAGCAGCATTTTAGAAGTATATTTAGTTTTTTTTTCCTATCTTTTCATTCTAGATTGCATTTTAGTTTTTTTTAAAGTTTCTTTTCATAATTTTTGCATTGTTATTAGGAGCATGCACGAAAAAGAGATTAAAAAAATTAAAAGAAATCCTCCAATGATGATCTTTGTAGACTAGACAGACCTCTTTGGTTTAGTTTGATCCTTCGATTCGCCGAATTATGCAAAAAAATGTTTGAGAATGAGTTTGCGAAAATGACCTTCATGTTTTGACCACATGTTTAGTGCGAGTTGATTACCCCATGTCTCTTTATATGAATTTTGGCATGTGTTTACTAATGAGCTAGTTATGAACTTGGTAGACGTCCTATGAGGCTTTGAGCTTTGAGAGAGTATTTATCAATTTAGTCTCATGTTTATTTCATGTGCCACTCTTGCTTGACATCATTTCTCTAGAACTTGCTTTGATTCTCATTCAAGATCACATTTCGCATATGCATTAGGCAATATGATTAAGGCATTCTTTGACTTGTTTTATCCAACGACCAAATAGCCACCTTTGTTACTTATTATATCCCATGCCAGCCCCTTTGAGCTTATATCTGCTTTTCTTGATTTGAACCTCCTACTATAGCCTATGACCAAATGATTATCTCACCCTTCTGCCAAGACTAGAGGAGCATTTCATTTTTCTACATTAAGTTTGATTGGAAGCTCGTAAGGTGTATTAAGATCTTTTTAGTGGATTTGGTTGTTTGGTGAAGGGATGTGCGATCGCATTTGATAAGAGGAAATCCCTTGCCTTATGTACAAAGTTTAGAGAAGAGTTGAGATTCAAAGTTCGATATGGATTTCCCTTGCCTAACTCTTTTGAAAAAAGAAGAGAAAAACCAAGGAAAAAAAACAAACAAACAACAAAAAACACAAACACAAAAATAAGAGGGAAAAAAAAACAGAGAATAATACAAAGAGTGTTAGCCTTGTTGGGATTGTAGAATATTTATGACTTTCAACTCTTTGTCTCTTTAATTGGGGATGTATTTTGGAGATGAAGTGTATTGGCCTAGGGAGGATGTCGTATGATGCATTGAAATGTTTAGCTCTTAGTCTATGGCTTCTAGCCCCACATTTCCAAAACATTTGTTCCCTCTTACCTTTTCCCATGGCCCCATCACAACTTTATCAAAGTCCTTATGATTGTCTAATGTGTTTGCATTTTAGTGATGGCAAATTAGAAAGTCTTGTCAAGCTTATGGTAAATTTGAGTCTATAGAATGAGAAATGAGGGAACCTTAGTAAATTATTTTTTCAAACACATGAGTGATGAGTGTCACATGACTATATTGAGGTTCTACTGGCATTATTGGCTCTATTTGTTTCATATATTAAGTGATTGTATTTGAGGATTTGGGGGGATTGATTCAAATTTAACACTGTGGTATATCAAGTGGTTTTTGAAAATTTCATTCCCTAGTCTGTTTGCTAAATGATTTTGGCATCTTTTTAGGCTAATTTTGGATCGGCTTTGCCATTAAAATGCTACCTATGTCTATCCTAAGGAGGTTTTGAATAATTTTTGGTTTTAGCATTGCTTAGGGACACGCAATAGTTTAAGTTATGGGGGATTTTGATAAGTGCTTATTATACGTATCATTTTAGGGTCATTTTGCGATATTTTTAGGAGAGTTATGTGCTTTAAGTTATCATTTATACTCCTATTCTCGATTTATACTTGGGTATGGTTGTTTAATGATATTTGTAGGAAATTAAACCATTTTGACCCAGCATTTGACCCTCATTTGAGTGTATTTTGACCCCCAGTGGATGCCCATGAGATATTATGCCCATGGAGCAAGAGAAGAGGCGAAAATTTGGTTCCAGCCCAAACCACGGTCCAACCGTGGTGACAGCCACAGACTGTGGTAAGTTGTGTAACTACGGCCTCTTCGTTTTCCTTCGGCTGAGTGGCTAAAATTGTTCGTGTTCTTCTTTATAAACTCGTCCCTCAGTAGCAGAAAAAGAGAAGCGTATCATAAATAGTCCATTTCCTTCCTAAATTTTGCTCTTTTTAGTTATGGTTCTTTTTAGTTTATTTTTTGTGCAAGTGAGAAATCTTGAGTGAGGAGTTCGGTTTTGTTGGTGGTTTGAAGGCTTTGTTGAAGGTTGTCTTTGTCAAGCACTTCCCTCTCAGATTTCGCTGAATCGATTGGTTAGTTGTTTAAATTTTAATCATAAGTGAGTAGTTTACCATGTCTAGGGATTTGTTAGTTAATGGAAGTGTAGTTAGATCATATTATAATCAATAGAACTGTGCTTTTGTTTCATGATTGGTTTGATTTCGTTTCATCAACTGATTATTATGTTGTTAGCGGATTTTGGTCAAATTTTTCTGATACCCTTAAAACAATTGAATGAATAACTAAAAGGTGAAATTTGATTGTTAGACTGCTTGATGAGACCTAATATAGCAATGACCCGAAAGAGAGATTTGCATGTTGGGAGGACTTGAGAGCGATCAAAAATATTGAACTTAAATTAAGACAAGTTAGTTTCAAAGAACAACTTTTGCTCAGTTTAGGTAATTTGGTTGATTTCGAAAGAATAGACTAAATTCTAGATAGATTGCAATTCCTCAAAATTATCCGATTAGAGAAAAGTGCATGTTAATCATATTGATCCAACACCTTTTTCTTAACTACGTAAGTCCCTAGGCGTTTCTTTCTGATTGAATTTAGAATCAGTTAATTAGAAGTTGTTAAGTTGAATCCTTGATTAAGTTATTGCTTAGCATTCTCTGATAGAAAGGACCCGATAGATTACTTTGGTACCGAGGACGAGATTTTATCTATACTACGACACCCGT
>NCQS01077657.1:6098-34912 GCA_002740445.1 Pachycereus pringlei
TTCCTTAAATGGGCAAATAAAAAGATGACTTTCCTTAAGAACTAATCAAAAATATTCGAGAAAAACAAAATAAAAAATCCTATTTTTAAAGAAACCATAACAATACATGTGAGAACAAAATAGAACGAAATGAACCAGAACTTAGAAAAACATTAATGAGGAAGAAATAAAACAATTCACCCAATTATAGACAAAATTCAAAGATGTGTTTGCATGGTCATACACAGACATGCTCGGAATAGACATTGAAATTACCGAGCATAAAATCCCTGTATACCTTAATGCTGAGTCAGTTAAAAAAAAAGCCAAAAAGAACGAAACCATAAATCAGCTCTTAAGATAAAACAAGAAATACAAAAATAGTTAGACGTTAGATTCCTTAGGGTATCTAAGTATCCAGAATAGACCGCTAATAGTACAATAATATTCACGACCAATGGGAGGGTTAGAATGCATATTGACTTTGGAGAACTTAATAAAGCTAGCCCAAAGGTGAGTTCACTTTACCCCATATAGACTTCTGAGTAGGTAACACTAAGGGGCATCAGCTTTTGTCCTACGTAGACAGGTATATGAGTTACTATCAAATAAAAATAGCCAAAGAGGATTAAGAAAAGGCCACATTTATCACACATTAGGGGATTTATTATTATAATGTCACACTATTTGGCCTTATCAACATCGGAGCTCCATAGCAAAGAACCAAAAAACTCTTGTTCACAACGTGATGCATAATAACGTGAGATCTATGTGGATGTTGTGATTGTTAAGTCTAAAGTATGGAGTGGGCATGTGCTTGCTCAAAAGAAATTCTTGAAAAGATCAAGAAGGTACAACATGTGTTTGAACCCCACAAAAGTATGCCTTTGGAGTTACATCAAGAAAGCTTTTAGTGTAAGGAGTAAGCTCAAGTGGAGTAGAGGTAGACTCCTCTAAGATTAAGGTAATCGTGGAAATGGTATTGCCTAAGCACGAGAGAGAAGTAAGAGACTGTCTAGGCCATGTATAATATATAAGTCGATTAATAATTGACAATGACCTATGAACCCATCCTAAGAAAGTTACGAAAAAGTATCCAAATGGGATGCAACATGTTAGGAAGCCTTCCACAAAATAAAAGAATACTAACCCGCTCGCATCCTTCTAAACCTGGATGACCCTTATTATTGTGCATTACCCCTCTTGACAACGCAATGAAAGCAATGTTGTGTTGAGAAGATCAAGGGATCGAAAATGGAAGTTACTAATTAAGCAAGAAATTCCTTGATTGTCAAAATCAATAGTTGGTAGTAGAGAAAAAATGTGTTGTAGTAACTTGGGTGGCTAGGAAACTAAGGCACTACTTACTTGATCGCCATGTTAAGGGAGTGGCAAAAGCAAACACGTTAAACTATCTTCTCGAGTGGCCAGTTCTTCAGGGTTGAATCTCTCAATGTGTTGCATTATTATCAAAATATAGCCTAACATTCCAAGATCAAAAGATGATAAAAAGGAAGTGCAGTGTTAAAAGTTCTAGTAGACTTCCCAATGGAATAACAAGAGGAAAACCTAATTTCCATACTGAGAGCATCCTCTTGGTTGAAAATGGGGCTTAACAATGTACTTTGGTGGACTCTCAAATGAAAAAGGATGCGGCAGTGGTATCCTCTCAGTCTCACCAAAATGGGTTGACATACCCATCTCACTGAAGTTAGATTTTGAAGTTATAAATAATGCCGCTGAGAATAAAGCATGCTTCATAGATTGTAAGCCTCACATGCATTTCACATCAAATACATTTATAGATATTCTACCCTAATCATTAACAAAATCATTGGGCAACGGAATATAAGAAATGAAAATGTGACACTCTATTATGAACAATCAGAGAAAATAACAATGCACTTTAAATATTTACAGTTCACATATCTTCCAAGAGAAGAAAGAGAATTAGCAGATGCCTTAGCAAAGTTACCATCCATGATCTCCATGCCAAAAGATATAGCAGAAACAATGATAACCATATATAGGTGAAATGTACCTATCTATTGCTTAAACATATAAATACATGAACTAGATAATAGTCCTTGGTATGAAAACATCATCACCTATCATCTAATAGGAGAATACCCTCCAGGTTCCACACAGAGGTCCCGGTGAGCTATATAAGGACTTGCATTCCAATTCATGGTGAACAATATAGTATTATATAAAAAGACATCCTTTAGGATGAATCTCTGATGTGTGGACACAAAAGAGCCACAAGTCTAATAGTAAAGTTATTATTGGATAATCATGGATAAAAATTGCTTTCAATTTGTACAATGGGGTGAAAAATATCAAAAGCAAACAAATGTCCAACATGTCCCAGCTTCTTTTTATACACTTTTAGCTCTCCCTAGTCTGTCTTGATATAAGAAGTAGAGATCATAGAAAAAATCACTCCTAAGGGGACTAATTGGTATGATTACATCTTAGTAGCTATAAACTATCTCACTAAATAGGTTGTAGTAGCATCCTGTGATAAACTAATATCCAAAAAAGTGGGTAAATTCTGAACTAACCACATAATCTATAGATGTGGATTCCCATGTGAAATCGTGAGTGATCATGGACACCACTTCAAGGATGAAAACATAGCCTTTTTAAAGAAATATAGGATTCGGCATAGGCAATCCACCATATTTTGGTTGTAGGAGAACGATATAATAGAAGCCACAAAAAAATCATCGAAAGCATTCAAATCAATAAGGTTAAAACTTTTAAAGACCAGCACAATAAATTGTTGTTGACATTGTGGGGATACAACATATATTAGGCAATCCACTGGTGCCACTCTTTTCTCACTCATGCATTAGATGAAGGCAGTCTTACCAATCGAAATGCAAATTCCCCACTATGGGTTGCATTAAAAGGTTAAGGATCAGAAACATAATGGAGGCAATCTCAACATGAATAGTTTATTAATATTGATAATAAAGGCTTCTTGGGATAAATCACCCACGATAATATTAACAAAGGATATCCCCTAGATTTAGCTCAAAGATCAAACCAAGAAACATAAAAGTGGGCAATCCAATCATCATTGAAATTAGAATCCTAATCACAGACCCACGAGGAAATTTGGACCTCAACGGATATTCCCTTATTTTGTTAAGGAAATTCTAAGTCGGGTTGCTATTAAATTAATGGACATTGACTACCAAGAGTTCACTCAACTCATTTAATATGGATCAACTCAAGCATTTTTACTTCTAAAATTTTTACAAAATAGTGTAATGAGACCAAAAAAAAAAGGCTAACTATACTATCGCTAGATTTAGCGACCTACTACTAGCCCTAAGAGACATTTGACCCTATCTGCGGCAATTCTGGGTCTATAACAAATATCGGTATGTTTTGCTCCCCTAAAATGTTCTAATTTCTTCTCAAGACCCATGCTAGGTCAAACACTCTTGTAGAGTAAAGAAAATAGAAAAATAAATGGCCCATACAAGGTCGGAAAACCAAAATAAAAATAGAACATGCCCAATGCATGGATATTACTAAGCTCTTCACTAATATAAGAAGGGAAGTCCATTACATAATCACTTAGTACTAGAATTAAGTCCTAGTATCCTCATATCAGATTTGTTCTAGGTACCAAAATTTCGAAATACTTGAAAGATAATGTAAGTGTACAAAGAAAGTAACTGTAATTGGTCTTCTCCTTTGCATTCTTACTGATGCCATCAATGGGCTTTTTAACCCATGCAAGATTATGAGCCCTTATTTGATTATTTTCTTTTTCTTTGCTCACTGTTGTAAGCTCTTATGCTGCATTACATGATTGGACTTTAGCCTTAGCTCTTCCCATAACGCACTTTTCAAGGGGTGTTAGTCTTTATTCATCCAAGATAAGTGGTGCTCATAAATAGGGAGATTGCCATGAGAGACCTATCCACCAACATGACTTTGAGTCACATTTGAGTTTATAAGTTTGTGATCTTTAGGGTTAAGGCATAAATAACAGGAGCAACACAAAGATGACTTCAGGGGAATGCCTTTTTATGTTAATCATGTCTTTGTTCTAAACAATTTGGGCATCTTGATGTTTCTTTATGGCAAGTGCCTGTGATGCTATTGCATTTACTTATTCTGTTGTCATTGTCTTTAGACTTGAAGGGTTTTTTTTTTTAAACTTCTCCTTATTATTTGTTGATGTATCAATTCAATATTGAATGTATTATTCAAGTTGTACCCAAAATTAGAGCAGTAGTCTTCAGAATAAGGTCAAAGCAACATCCAAGAGTGTCTAAACATATTTTAATCTTTGAGAATAAAGGTTGAGAAAAAAGTAGATAAAAACAAGGCATTAAAAATTAAGAACTATTCTCCACCCTAATTTTTGATGGGAAAATTTTGAATTTGTCTATAGAGATAGAGTTGAAAATTGAACTCAATAAGATATTCAAAGAAAATAATTAGTGGAATTTCATTTGAATTTTTACTAAAAATTAAGAAATAAGGGAAAATACCTCGTAAAACAGCTAAGCTAAAACAGGATGGTGAAATCCTGTCAGTATGGGAACTATTGACATAGCGACATAATTTACAGCCCAGTGGCAAAAGTTGGCCCCTAAATAATGCCTCTTCTCCCAGTAGCAGCTCCAATTATACTGTTTGTGGGGCTACTTTCTAGGCAACTGCTTCTTTAAATGCTTGTGTTGTGGGGTTTTCTTCCTCAACACTTTTAGTCTTTTCTATCTTCTAGCCTTTATTGGAGTGCTTCCCCCTCATTCTTGATTTCGATGAAATATTCAATAGATAGGCTAATAACATTAAAATTGCAGCCTTAAGAAAATTATTCTTTATGGTTTTCCATGTTTGATAGCCTTGTGCACCATGAATTGAGACAATAATTGATGATTGCTAAGCAATAATATGAGAAGAAATAGCTCCATATTTCCCAATTTCCCAGGAATGAAACACGCCCTCTTATGGAAAAGTTTTGTGCTATTATGGATTCCCTTGCCGGAAGGGTCGTTATGCCATTCCGAAAGCGATAAAAGAAAATTTGGAAAGGATCTTCAACGACTTCCCTTACAGAAAGGGTTATCATATTATTTTTTAGTTAAGGAGAAACCAACATCCGCATAAACAACCATTCTGATGACTTCCTATGTGTTGCACAGTGCTTTGGACGATGCAGAGGAACAGGTGGCATCGCTAATCACAAGGCATACTTTTTTTGCTCAACCTTTGCCTCTTAGTTAGCCCGAAATTCCTTGCCTTCATGGCCAAAACATTCCTCAAATTATCGAGGGCTATAATCCTGTGCCCTAAATTGTGGCATACACTATCCATAGTTTGGATGAGGTTGCCAGGTCATGAGATTATATTCTTAGTGATGGCCTTCCACTTTTATTGTAGGTTTTTGATCTCATCTCCTTTGCTATTTTTTCCTCCAATGATTTGCATTCCACCATTGTAAATTTGGTTTTGAGTGTGTTTTAAACTAGTTAAACCTCCAAAGGATATGTAAGAATATGTTGCTCATCATGCATTAATGGGAAACTATGAAATTCTTATGATAGGTGCATTGTTCGCCTACCTCCAACGAGGAGTGGGAGACCTTTCATTCTCTTACGATGACACTATGGATAATTCCCTCATAGGGACATGCAGGTTTCTAGATGTCAAGTAGGAGGTCCAAACGGATGATTCTGATGGGTTTTGAAGGATTCACTTACATCTTTACTACTTGCCTATCCAAGCAGATTGGGCAAAAAAAGCACCCCTACTTCAACATAGTAAACCCCATACTTTATGAACTAAATGAGAAGAGCATTCCCTCTTGTTTGCTTCATGGGATCATTTGGTCTAGGCATGCATACCAAAGCTACAAGTGAGCACCAAAGCGGACTAGGACCAAACTAAATGCTTGAAGTGATGCATAACAAACCTAGAACCAACATTTGGCTACTCCCTCACCCTCGCCGAAGTCTAAACCTAGCTCCTAACGTTCATAAAAAAGGGAATATCCATCTAATTCCTCGAGAGCCCAAAGAGCACTATGCCATTTAGTCTCACAATTCATAGAGGATAACTCTATAAGAAGACTATGTCTATATTTAACCTATGGTTGGTAAACACCAAAGAGGCAAAATTTTTTATAGATGAGATTCATGCAAGAGACTATATAACCCGCATAAATAGACATCTATCGTCCAAAAGGATATAAGAATAGGGCTACTATTGACCACAATAGAGCACAACCCTTCTAGTATGCTCGAAATTATGAAAAATGCTTAAAGTATGCCCTAATTCAACAAATCCAATAGTCCCTGGTTGGGATCCCACACCCAGGTATAGATCGGGAATGCTGCCACACTATACCCTCTAGATGTTGCATGAGCCATATTTGTAATGTGGAATTTGGAATGTCAAGAAATGGCACCAAAAAAAAATTAAAATGAAAGAAATGAAAGGATTAAGTGCCTAAAGCAAGAGGGCGGCAGCCCCTACAGAGGGGGCGTTGATGGCTGTTTTCCATATCGTCCAAATCCAAAAGTGTTTTGGCTAACATCATGGGAATGGAAGAATTTTTTTGGAAAGCAATTACCGTACAAAATCGTTCAAGCGTGCCATGTTCTTATCGCTATGGAAAAGTTAGCGATGTATAAGCGAATGATGCTGGCATGATGGGTCTTAACGCTAAAGTATTCTCCTTAATGGCCAAGCGTGAAATTGCTTGCCACCTTAAAGAGGTTGATAGTAATACTATCAGAGGCCCTATTAATCTCTACTAACATTCATGTATCAAGGAATTGGCTAGAACCTCTCTCACTGGGCGACCTGAAGATAACGACAGTTATTACGAGGGCCATAGCCCTAGAATGCAACGTAATAGCCTCAGGTAAGATATGAACTGCTTTCCTGATAAAAACATCGCTTAATGAGCACAAATAGATCATCACATTATTTTTCAGAGAACTTATAGTCATAATGTATTCAGTTTATCCTAAAACATAATCAAAACAAGGCATAGTTCAACTCCAAATGGTTTCCATAAACTTCTAATACTTACATTCCACCACCTTAATATTTATAATGCTCAGCAATGGCCCTTCCATATCTAATTTATAGATTAAATATAGAAACATTATGTAATTACACTAAATCGGACAATTTCACTCAAGAATTCATGACCCAGAGAACACCCATCCAACCTTCACAAAATTTTTCAAGAAATTGACAACTAATATACAGAATATAAGATAAAATTTTTAGAATTTATCACTAGGCCCATAATTTCTGAAAATTCAAACAGTAGGCAAAATTACTAAAATCTAAAAATTTAACTCAAAAATTCGTAACTTATAGAATACACAACCAAAATTTACAAAACATTATAGGAAATTGCCCAATATCATGAATAATCTATAGTAAAAGCTCATAATTTTCCTCCAGGCACGTGCTTCACGAAATTAAAATAGTAGCGGAGATTATGCATTAAAACAAGATAATTTCAATCTAAAATTCATAACTCATTAACTAAAACTTATGAAAATTTATAGAAAATTGCCAAATAACTCATAGAAATTAAAACAATGGGCCAGTTTCTGCACTAACAAAGGAGCTCTAATCAAATATGTTTAACTCAGGAAATATATGGAGAATTTACAGTAAAATGTTTATAATAGCCATTAATTCACAATAATTTAAACAATGTTTGAATTTAGTAGAAATCCAAAAATTAAACTTATTTTCCACCATTTGTTCTTCTAGTACAATTAATGAAACCGATTACCCATAGTTTAGCATATGTACGAGTAAATCCATAACATAACTATCAATTCACAACATTAACATAATCCTAAAATTGCAAATAACCATGAAAATTTTTGTGGTGGGTTTCTAGCAAATGAATTTAGGTTTCTAATATACCAAATAGTAAAACATCAAATTCACAATTTCGACCTTCAATTGTTTACTCAGATTTAACTATAAACTGTCAAAATAATATTGTCGTAATCAATTTTAGGTAAAAGAATAGCAAGAATTATTCACCTTTAGTCCTTAGACCAAGCTTAATTCCTCATCCTCCTTCTTCCTCTTCTCTTCATTCTTCTTCTTCCTTTCTTTCTTCCCTTATCCTTCTTCTGTATGTCATGCATTTGTGTGGGGGGAAAAGAAATGAAGAACACAACCCCATCTTTACGTGATATAGAAAAAAAATCTCCCCCATTTTGTTCTTTTTCTTTTTCTTTTTTTCTTTGGACTAAATATCTCTTTTCTCTCTCTTTCTTCTTTCCTTTTTTCTCTTTTTTCTGGGTAATCTAATTATTCCCCAAACATGATAGCACTAACTTAAAACATACATGTGTCTAATGTAAAACTCGTAAAATATACACATAAATCACACATTCATGATATCATATAAATCAAAGTTAATAACCAAAATTCTTCGGGTGTTACAATTGAGTTTGAGTAGAGGTTTTGACCTTTTGACTTGACCCATTGACCCTCAGTTTTTTTTTTTGAAATAAAATTTAAAATCAAAACAAAATACTTTGGGTTTCATTTGTTCAAAGCCTCTGCACTTTCTACTTTCACATCCTCTTAGCCTCCCCCTTTCACCTCTCAAAATCTCATTGCCTCTTAACCTTCTAATGCTCCCTCTCTAATGTTTAGAGTAGTTGTCTTCATGAACTAATCATTTAATTATAAATTTATGTATTAGAATTGTTCTAATTACTATACATTTCATTGGAACATTACATTATCATTTGTCCTTCTGTTTAGTGGAATGTTTAATGTTGAACTTTATAATTTAAAAGACACTTAGTGGAAAATCTCATTTTCTATACAAGGAATGTTTGAGGGTTGGTTATGACACGATGACCTGAGGGTACCCACAAGGTCAGGCTTAGGATCAAGGTCAGGGTATGCTGACCCGCATAAGGGTTGGGAAAATCCTACCTGCTAACCCTCATGACCCGATCGACCCGACCCTTAATTTAATTAGGTCTAGTAGTAGCAGGGGCTTACCAATGATCTCAAGAAGCCCCCAACAATATACGTCAAATTAACCTAAAATATTCCTTAAAGTAAAGTAGAAAAAAAGAGAATGAAGTTACAGTAAGGGACAATGAGCATACCTCAGCTACATTGCTACTCTAACAACAACTGCATCACTACCAAATGCGACAAATGGTAGTTTTGAGCTGAACACTACTTGGATCATCGCTATGCTCTTGTATTGATAGAGCATGTAAAGGAAACAAGTAGCAATGAACAAATTACACTAAACAGAAAAGAAAGAATTTGGGGATAGCAACACCCATGACATCACTAATCCTTTTAGATTACTCCACCCCAATAGCATCGGTATACCACACCTTGGATCCATCACCGGGACACACTACGGGTATTATAAAATGTAAATTTACATTACCCACGATTGCAAATCAAGAATGAGTTATGAAAATAACCATGGAGATTACATTTAGTGCTACAGATGGCACGAAATCATCACGAACAAACTTTCTATAACTTCTCTAGACTAAATGATTGACACAATCTACTCCTTGCAAGCATTTCAAGATCTATGCAAAATCCAAGGTGGAGGTGAACATGATCCATTAAATAAGAAGATGCTAGTCTTGGAGGCAATACTAAATAGGGACTAACTATTGTTTACCCGCTCCCTAAGGCACTAGATATACCTTAAAAGACACTCTAGGAGAACCCTTTGGTATGAAAGGACTCACACTCTCATATGGAAGAAAGAGCACCCCTAACACTAGCCTAAGGGTCCATCCAGAGTCCGTTGTAATCAAGCAAGGATAAGAACTTCAAAGGCATCAGCACGAGCAAAGTAAAGTAATAAAAAAGGTACCCACATCCTTTATAGTCTAGCCATTTAAGGCCTCGTAGAAGAGATTGATATCCTTAAGGGCAGGAACCTTACTCGTGTGGTTACCATGAGTGCACCAAGATGTGAAAGGAGCCCTTTTGGCATCCTTCGTATTAAGGGCAATTTAGGAAAATAATCTTATAACATCATAGAGTCACTATTGGATAATTCCCCTATCCCACTTACATAAGGCTTTCTTGTTCTTAAGGAGACGACCATTGGTCATGGTGCCCCAATCAAAATTTTTTGCTACAGCTACATCCCCTAAGATCACCATCCACTGCAAATGACGTTGGTTGCCCTAATCATCTAAAATCACTAATGTATATTTTGACAACCTTAAGCATCAAGATGATGGGATACATCAAGGGGTGAATATGGCCAGCCATTACAACACGAAAAAAGGACCCTGAAAATTTAATTTTTAAGGGTTTTTGAAGCAAAGCAAGGACAAAGAACTTGAGAGCAAACAAAGAAAAAGAAAAGAGAAACAAAACAAATAAATTCAACACACCAAATGAAGCCACACTTAGACAGAAGAGAGTGAGGATTGAATTAAGACCAAGTAGGATAAGAAACACTACATAGTTAGGATTAATTCGGTTGGATGAACTAGATTAGTGCTTGGATAAGACACACCACCAAGTTCAATCTAGGGCTCTTAATTACCTTTGGTGATAATACATACCACCCTAAAGAAGATTAAGACATACTTGATCACCACTTTACTTGGCCAAAAGTAAACATAAGCAAGTAGAGGATTTAAGGTTTGAAAGAAGCTATGCAAAAACTTCTCATTCAATACTTAATAATCTGATTTTTATAGGTTAAAGATGAGAGGCTACATATAATCCTTCTATTCTATCCTCTCTCACCCAATACAATAGCCATAATTCAGAAAAAAAAAAAAGGCTTAGCTAAAATAAGCAAAAAACCGAAAATACAAAACAACACCATATTGGTTTGATGCAAGCAGCAAATGACACTTCGTATCTTGCTAATTTAGATGCTTTAGTGTCAAATAAAGACTCCTTAGGGCCTAATCAGATGTCTTGCAGCCAATTAGAAAGTGTTCTTATAAGTGGGTGCTCTCTTGAGAAGCCCAAATCTGATCAAAATAACATCTTACAGTTTGCAGCAACATTACCTAAGTAATAAGGATTTTCCTCCATCTTGGGCTAGATAAAAGTTAGTCTTATGCACAATTCAGCCTCGATTTTTTATGGGCCCTTGATAATATTTTGAGTTTTTTTCAAGCCATAAAATGTTCACAATAAGTTGAGGACCTTTGGACCCAAAATGAGCTCATTTTCCAAAACCATGTAGAAACCGGGCAGTACTACACACTTGGTTTTGTGGACTGAGTTGAGGGACCAAATGATCTCCGAATTGCATGCAACTTGCTTTATTGGAAATACAATATCTTGAGATTAAGGATGAGCTAATTGAATTTCTTTTATACCCAAAATACATTTAGGAAATAGGATGCAACCAATCGGTTAGGCACAAGGATAAACTAGAAGTTTTGACCTTTAGATATTTTTTTGGGCTTTGAGTGACTACGTGATGTCCAATTTGAGTGATTCTTGATTCCATGGAAATAGGACCTTGAAATTTGTCTTGGGGTTAAATTTTCTTAATCCATGCTTTCCCTTGCTCTTGTTGCAAGCCATTAAAAATCAACTTGATGTGCTACTAGTCTTATCTACAGGACCTTCAACTTCTAAATGCTGTAAATTTCTGTTTACTTGCTACAAATGGATGATTCATAATGAAAACTAAACATTAATATGGCTATTATATTCTTCAATTTGAGTCAAATGAAAATAGTTTGTGAGGAGGGAGAACCAGCTACTTGATTGGAGGTGGTCATTTCTGGTGCTGAAACTGGTAGCATGGGAACAATGGTCCTTTCCTCCTACTTACTCTTATGTTCCATTGAATTTAATCTCATGAGAATAAAATAAACTTCTTAAGCTTTCACATGATTACTCATATACCCAAAATGAAGCACCCTAGGTAAGGAAAATATTCACACCAAAACTAGCACAACAAACTGGAGATATAGACAGAACTGACACTTCAGCTTCTATGCCTTATTTTGATAACTACAACTTGACTTAGCTTGAAATAAGTTACATGAATCAAAAGCTAACTTCAGCTACCTGAATGTATCTGGCATTGGGATTAAGAGCTGTATAATACTTAACAGAACCTGAACTAACTTGGTCAGATCTCAAGCTCAATTCTGGTCTTTCCTTTGAAACGCTTGCTCCCCATTTTGAATTCCTTTTTAAAAATGGTATTTTCAAGTTCATGTAAAACTCCTGAAGTGCCTTTAGCATGGAATTAAAAAAATGGAAAGGGGAAAAGATCTTGGCAAGCTCCAATTTGAAATGAAGTTACCTCAAAAGGATTTGTCATTGGTTTAAATTTTAATATTTGCTTTTATTGAGTAATTGGGCTTTTAAATGTCACTTGAGTTCTTCAAAATCACTATCTATGGGTATTAGTCATATTCGTGTGGTCCTAATGGCTTGCTTTGCTTTTAGATTGAAAAAGATTAGTTTTTAGGTTTAAGGACTCGCTTAAGTTGGTCCATGTTGTGACTTCTTATTTTATCGTTTATGCCCAATGCCTTAGGTTCGACGTCAAGCTAAGTTGCCTATACTTCTTTGAGATAATGTCCATGCCCTAATTCCCCTTAGTTGCTCTTTTACGTTATATGCCAAGGGGATCTTATGTGTAAAACGTGAACTGCAATATATGATTTTATGAATTTCCCAACGTGTAATATGGCAGAGGTGGTTTTGCTAAGTTCATAGGAGTTTCGATAAAGATAGGTTCAGTTTAATGGGTGCCAAATGCACATATTCATAAAATACTAAAGCTAAAGGATTAGAGAAGTTGGTAAGAGCATGCCCCACAAAATCAAGGTAGGTTTACCTTAATGTAGAAACAAGTGGTGTCTGGTCACCCATAAGGTTGTTTGGGTTCTAGTAACCCATAAGACACTCTAGTGGGGTAGCTCCCATTAACTAAATTATGCTTCTAGTTTAAATAATGGTTAAAAATTTGAAGTTCAATGATCTCGAATTGGTTGGGAATCAATCAATGTTTCAAACTATTTGAATATTTCCCTCTTTCTCCCTAAAGGTCTGAAATGAATTGAGGTAACTGTTTCACGGTTAGGGTTAGGTATTACTGAGCTCTGTCTTACAGTTTAAAATGTTTTGTTTTCAAGTACCAAACTACTACATTGGGATGGGACATGAGCGAGTTTAGAAAGACGTTACTAGATAAACTTTTCTTGGTATAAAAAAAAGTTGGTCTTGTAGTTCATTAACTTTGACTATTGACATTTGACAGCTGAACTTGGATTGTACTTTTTACTTATTTCAATGAATTCTCTTTTTGGCTTGTATTTCTAATTGAAGTACGCCATTAGGTTAAAATATGCTGCATTAAATAGGCTAAAGGGTAGTAATGAAATGAATTATAACTTTTTAGCATGCCATAGAGTGGTATTAGAGCTCTAAGTTCGTCCTAGTGGGTCCCTTAGGGTACTACACCCCCAGGAAGAGTCTAAAATCTTTAGACGTAGGAATTCAATGGAGGGAGAGCGTAGGCCTAAATAGTAAGGTTGCATTTTTTTTTTTTTTAAAGGTTGCACTAAGCACTCATGAGTTCCTTGCGTGTTTTGTTAGAGGATGAATGGTGTGGAGCATAGTCGCCCACACGACGCATTTTGTTTTCATCAGAGGCTAATCAAGCTTCCAATGCAATCCATTCTTGGGCACACTATACTTGTTCAAGATGATATCAATCGTCACTTAAACGAATTCTTCAAATAGTTGTTTGGCGAATGATGAGAGCAAGGTGATTTGTTTCCTTCTGACGCTATAGGCGGACCGTGCATAGTGCTATCGATATGTTGAACTCCTTCCCCTAGAGATCCCTTTCGATAACTGGGGTAGATGCTATTAGTGTGATCACTGAAGACCTGACATGGACTTCAATGAATTGATTCACCACCTACTATAATGAGGGCATAGTGATAAGTTATTAGAATTGTTAGAGTTATTTGAAGAGGAGGTGCAACATCCTTTCAACAAGGATGATGTTAAGGGTACTCTTGTTAAGGAGGAAGATGTGTAGAGCAGGAACAACTGCCACTACTTAGGAATGCAGCTGGGACTCTGAAGGCAATCCCATCGAGGTCAACTTAGATAATTCAGATGATGAATCTAACCAAGGAGCCTGGAATGCGGTTTGGCTCAATAATATCAATGAACCCAGGGAGGATGACCATAATCCTCTTAATGTGTTTGACAAAGAACCAAATGAGGAATTAGCAGAGGAGCCAGAAAGGGACTCTAACTTTGAAGAGGAAGACCGTTTAGAAGAGTCATAAGCTAAGGAAGTGGAACCCATTAAAGGGTTTGAGCCCGAGAAAGAAAAGCCTAAAGAAGAGGAGACTACAAGGGAACCAACTGTGAAATAACCTACACCTACCTCATTCTCTGATCATATGAGGAAGCGTAGTGGAGATTATAAGAGCATTTGTGGTAGGGATTTGATTAGTGAACTTAACCTGAGTTGTTTGCTAATTTAGTTTGGAATAATTTCTTAATAACCCCTACAGGGGAGAAGTTTGGTGATGAACTTTATCATTATTCTGAGTATTAGTTGAGATCTTATTTATTTTTATAAACTTAGTAAGTAGTGTACGAAATCTGGATTTATAAACTAATGAATGGAAATGAGTGGCTTAGTTGTTTATGTGGATTAGCCTCATAACCTAATGCGTGCTATATGTTTGATATTTTTATCCATTATATGTGGGCCTATGAGTCCAAGGCAAAGTGTTACAAATTATTACAAGTAGGGCAAGTAAGGCAACATGGCCCATGTTAAGAAAAATAAATATATATTATGATGCTTAAAAATTTTCTTATCTGACCAAAGAGAACTACGATGTTGGAACCAAGCATGAAAAAAAGTTCATAAAGTTTAGCTTAAGTCTAACATTATTTTCCTTAGGATATCTGCAAACAGCGGGGAATCTCACTACCAAGGGAATGTGCCCACGATGACTAACCTAAGGAAGCATTTAGATGCCCTTCTTTATGGAAATAAAGGACCCTTGACTAGCATTACGGGGGTGAACCTTACACCTATTGGGGCGAAGCGTACCAATCGCCAAATCATGGAGCTGTTAGAGAAGCAGGGTGAGCAACTACGTAAGTTAAGAGAGAAGAAGTAAAACAAGAATGATGACGACAATTCTAACTGATTTAAGAAGCTAACCATACCCACCTGCCTAAAATGTAGCAGTTGATCCTCAAGCTTTTGGGTTGTGGTTCTACCTCAAAGGGGAAGTTAATTTATGGTAGGCTGCTGCAAAGAGAAACAGAATGAGCCTTGATTTTGGTAAACACAATTCAGAGAGCTCATGAAGAATCACCTCTACCCTATTTTCCTTCATAAGGCTAAGCAAAAAGAGTTCCTTGAATTAGAGGATGGAAAGATAAGTGTTCTGCAACATGCTTCTAAGTTTGTAGAGCCATCGTACTTTGGCCCAGCCTGGCAAATAAGACCCCTAAAATAAGCCGATTTAAATTTGGATTGAGCTATAAGCTGAAGAATGCTACGTTTATACATATATATAGCTCTTATTGGTGAGGTATATGACACTACTATCAACATAAAGTGAGCTCTCAATGAAAGGGAGGCCTTCTTCAAGAAGCAAGAGGATAAGGAAAGGTTACTAGCATATGAAGCTACGCTAAGGGGGCCCACAAAAGCAGCTAAACAGACGGTTAATACCGAGGAGTGATATGTTAGGCATGTGGGAAGCACGACCACTACGCTAATAACTATAAGGCCATTCAAAGAAGAGGTTGCCTTGGATATGGGAGTTACCAGCACCAAGTGAGAGGTTATCCTCTACAATCATTGACGACTGATCAGAGAAGGATTGGAACCAAGGTGGTGCCCCAACCTTCTAACCAGGGGCAGAAGAGGCCTTAAGGGAACCTATTAAACCTATCCCCACCACCCCAACAGAGTAAACAATGACTACCAAGCCCACTGCCTTAGAAAATGGGAGGCAGGGTGTATGTGCTAAAGAGGGATGAAGGAGATAACACACCTGATGTGCTTATAGGTACCTTCTCATTCTGCTCTTTTCCAATAACATTGTTATTTGATTCTAGTGCTAGCCACTCTTTTTTAGCATCTAGTATAGTTGATAAGTTAAAGCTAGTAACTTCCCTTGGATCACCTCCTTTATCTATTACTGTAGCTATAGGATACTCCTTATGGTGTTAGAATCTATTTAAAGAGTGCCTGGTTCTAATAGTTGGCCAAAGATTAATAATTAACCTATATCACTTTGACTTGACTGACTTAGATGTAATATTGCCTAAATAAGGTGGCTCAAGCAACCTGCCAACTTAAGAGGTCCGATTGTGGATAGGGTAATGCATAAAGGGGCAAACAGGAAACTGGGGGTTAGGCTAATCTCCACATTGAAGGCATATAAACTCCTAAAGTAGGAATGTTGGTGCTACCTACGTAATGTGGTTGACTCAACAGCAACTAAATAATTAGCGGAGAGTATACCAGTAGTGTGTGAATTTTCGAATATTTTACTTAAAGATACCCTTGGCAAGCCCCTGTATAAGGAAGTGGATTCCTGTATTGACTTAGCACGGGAGCTGCTCTAGTAGAGCTTAAAGAATTAAAGACTAAGCTTGATGACCATCTAGAAAAAGGGGTATATTAGGCCAAGCCCCTCACATTGGGGAGCACCAGTGCTATTTGTGAAGAGGAAGGATGGTAGCTTGTAGTTGTCCATAAACTACAAGGAGTTCAATAAAATAATCATTAAAAATTGATTGCCTTAAATTGATAATCTCTTTGATTAACTATTGGGAGCTGTAACCTTTCGAAGATAGACCTAAGATCCGGCTATCACCAACTTCGCACTTAAGAGTTTACAATAGTAAAAGTTACTTTCCTTACCTGAGTTTGGCACTTCGAATTTATTGTGATGTCCTTTGAACTCACAAATCCCCCAACAGTCTTCATGGATCTAATGAGCCAAGTCTTTAAACCACACCTATATTAGTTTGTGGTAGTGTTCATTGATGACATACTGGTGTATTTAAAAACTCCAGAAGAGCATGCTCAGTATTTAAGCACTGCCCTCGAGATGCAATGGAAAGATAAACTCTGTGTTAAGTTGAACAAATAAGAGTTTTGGCTAAATAAAATAGCTATATTAGGTCATATAGTATCTAAGGAATGAGTGTTAATTAACACATAAACGATAGGGGCAATTACCAAGTGGCTCACGCCGAAAAATACTACTAAGGTGCGAAGTTTCCTATAGCTGGTGGGGTACTATCGATGATTTGTTTAGGATTTGTCAAAGATAGGAATACCCTCACCAATTTGACTAGGCAAATGGTAAAAGATGAGTGGACAGAAAGATGTGAGCAAGCATTCAAAGAATATAAGAAGGGATTTACATTCGCCTTAAATTGGCCATACCATTAGCACTGTAGGGTCTGCAGTATATAACAATCCATCTCACAATGTTTGGCGCGTATATTGATGCAAAATGGATAGGTTATAATGTATTCATCTCAACAACTAAAGAGCCAAGAGAAGAATTTCCTAACCCATTACTTGGTCTTTACCCTCAAAATCTAGAGGCATTACTTGTGTGGAGTACACTGTGAGATCTTCACCTACCATCAAAGACTCAAGTGCCTTTTCTCTCAAAGGGACATAAACTTGATGCAGACAAGGTGGCTAGAATATCTTAAGGACTATGATGTACACTTCCAATATCACCCTAGAAAGGTAAACATAGTTACCGATGCTTTAAGTCGTGGACCATACCCTATGTCCAATCATTTGTTTTCCATACTAACAAAGTTATGTGTGGAGTTGAAGAGATTAGAGATAAATGTCGCGGTAGTGAAATTGTTGCTTTTTATGATGGAAGTGCGATCCACACTCACCAAGGAGATATAAGCTACTTCAGAAATTGACCCACAACTAATGATAATAAAGATGGAGGTGCTAGAAGCCAAAGCACCAGGATTAGTTATCTATGATAACGGGACCCTAAGGTTCCATAAACCGAGTATATGTCCTTGTTGTGGATGCTCTTCAGAGTTAGATTCTAAACGAAGGTCAAAAAATCCATATTTATTGTATCTTAGATGGAATAAACTATACAAGGACCTCAAGCAAACTTTCTGATGGAGTAATATAAAGCAAGAAGTAGCAGTTTACATGTCTAAGTGCTCAACTTGCAATGGGTAAAAGCAGAGCATCATCGCCCCGTAGTACTCTTGAAACCATTGGAGGCCCCAAAGTAGAAATGGGATTCTCTTTTCAAAGATTTTGTGAACGGGCTACTGAAAACAAGTAGTGAGAATAACGTCATTTTGATGATTGTTGACACATTTACGACATCTTCCTATTTTATATCATGATACACACTTGGCCCTTGGATCTACTTGCTCATGCTAACCTAAATGTCATTGTTCACTTACATGGGGTGCCTAGCTCTATAGTTTTTGATCGACACACGAGGCTCCATGTAAGATTTTAGCAGAAATTCAAAGAAGCAATTGGGACTAATCTAAACTTCAGTGCAACATTCCACCCTGGCCACTGATGGTTAGATAGAGTGTACCATCCAAATACTAGAGGACGTACTACAAGCATTGCTTTGTACTTTAAGAAGGTATGAGATGAGTAACTGACACTGATCAAATTCCCCTATAACAATGTCTATCACTTTAGCATAGGAATGTCTCCATTTAAAGCTTTGTATGGTAGCAAATGCAAAACTCCCTTATGATGGCAAGAGATCGATGATGAACTCACCATTAGACCTGGAATGATTCAGGCAACACCATAGAAGGTATGATTGATCCAAGAGAGGATGAAGGAGCAATAACCACCAGAAGAGCTATGCGGATAAGCAACGAAGACCCTTGGAGTTTGGAGTTAGAGGCCAAGTCTTCCTAGGACTCTCACACACCTAGAGAGTCATGCGATTTGGACAATCGAGCAGGCTCACCCAAAGGTCTGTCAGTCATTACTCTAACATTGAGCAGATAGGAGAAGTAGCATATCGACTACAACTACAAAAGGAGCTCTCTAAAGTCCACAATGTATTTCACGTGTCCTAGCTACGTAAATACATTCTTGACCCAATTGAAGTGATCTAGGCAGAATATCTATAACTCTAAGAAGACTTAACATATGATAAGCAATCGATCGACATCTTAGACCATAAAGAGAATTGGCTTTGTAATAACATGGTTCAACTTATAAAAGTCACTTGGGCTAACCATACCATAATAGAGGCAACATGGGAACTTGGAAGAAGAAATGTAATCTGAATACCCTGATCTATTTGCTAGACCAAGTATGAGTAAGTTTCGGGGACGAAGCTTCTTTTAAGAAGGCAAGATGTAAGACCTTAAAAATCTAAGCATCCAAGATCGAGTTGTTTGTGAAGTTTTGAGGATGACTATTCTTTTAATGATTGTAGAGCATGAAACCCCAAATATTTATATTCATAATTCTCCAAGAATAATAACATGATTTCAATTTTGGAAACTATTGCTATTGAGTTGAGCTTGTATGTAGTAATTTTATCCTTCTGCCATTATAGATATTAGGACATTAAGTGAAGCCCACAAATTCTAATATTTAACCAAGCCTAAAGCTATAAATAAAGGAAGTAATAAATTTTTAATTAAAGAATTAGATTTTATTTCAGGCCTACCCTTGTAACTTCAAGTTTAAAATTTGCACTTTTGGTATTATTTTGGAAGGGATATTGAAAATCCCCCAAAATCATTTAATTAGTTAAAATAGGCAAATATATCCTCTTTCCTCCTTTAACTTGCTGTTGTAATGATCAGGAAAAAAAATTCTGTAAAACACCTTTTTCTACATGAAAACAAACCCCTTCCTCAATGCACACAGGCACTCTCTCTCCCCCTCACAGCATCATTCTCTCTCTTCCCCTTACCTAGCGACCGCCGAACCCACCACCTTTGGCTACCACCCTGCCCACATTCTCTTGCCTTCTTCCTTGTTTTTGGGTAAGCGAAGGCATAATTATGGTTTTGTTTAAGCCCTTGAGTTTTGATGAGAAATTTTGTTCTAACCCTTTTAAATCTTTGGATTAATTTCCTAACATCTCCTTTTGAAATTAAATTTTAGATGGAGAGCTGTTTCAAAAGAGAAATTCTTTCTCTCGAACCTTAATTCTAACCCTAGGAGATGAACCTCTATACCTCTCATTCCTTCATCTTTCTAGTGGGCACAATTAGGGTTTTTTGGAACTTATAAGTGTCAATGGATGTTAGGGATAGGTTCAAAGTTAAGCACATAGATTTTCATGGCGGAATAAGTTGACTTCAATCATGGAAAATGAGTTTAGCCAAGACCAAGAAACAGAACTCCACCAGACACGAATTTGGAGAATAAATTAACTTAGTGTGCCTAGCTAAAAATTATGAAACAAATTCAGCAATGCATATTTACGACTCTATTTTTCTAGGAATTTCAAATCATGATTTTTAGGCTTAAAAGGGTGAGAAATAAATTTTCTCTCGACGCTATGCAATTCTAGCCTGAAACTGACTAGGTGGAAAGATGTGAGTTTTTGAGACAGTTTTTGGTGTTGGTCATGAATGCTTATAAAACAAAAGTTGTATTACGCAAAAACATATTTCCATATTGTGCTTAAACACTTCAATATGATTTTTCTGGGTGATTTTATGGGCACTGTAAATAAGGATAGATAACTAACCTAAAACTACTCTCAGACCTTAGTGGGTTTAAGTTTCAATATTTGCTTTTATTAAGTAATTAGGCTTTAAAAGTTGCTTGAGTTTTTAAAATTAGTATCTAGGGGAGTTAGACATCTACATGTGGTCCTAATGGCTTGCTTGACTTATCAGCTTAAAAAGATTGATTTTTGGGTTTATGAACTTCCTTAAGATAGTCTGTGTTGTGACTTCTCATTTTATCATTTAGGCCCAATACCTTAGGTTCAAGCTTAAGCTACGTCACTTATGCTTCTTTGAGGTAGTGTTTATGCCATAACTCCCCTCAGTTGCTATTATAAAATGTGGTTTGGATGTTTATGAATTGTTATATGATGTTGTATGCTAAGGGGACCTTATGTGTGAAACGTAACTGTAATATATGATTCTATAAATTTTCGAATGTGCAATATGGTTTTGTGATTGAATATTTCTACTTGAGTAGGTCATGTTTCTAAGTGGTTTTACTAAGTTAATAGAATTTTTGATTGAGATATAGTGCACTTACTTGGAGCCAAACAAACATATTTATGAAATACTAAAGCTTAAAGTGACAGATTAAGGCGAGTTAGCAGAAGGGTGCCTCCTAAGGTAATGATAGGTTTAGATTAATAAAGAGACAAGTGGTCTCCCCAGGTTATAGCATACTGTTGTTTGGGTTCTGGTAACCCATAAGGTTATTTGGTTTCTTATAACCCAAGACATTATTCAGGTTCTCGTAACCAATTAGATCTTCTGGTGTGGTCGCTTACCATGAACTGAACTATGCTTATGGTTTGAATAATGGTTAAGAATTTGAAGTTCATGGATCTTGCATTGGTTGGGAATCAATCATGTTTTGGACTGCTTGAATATTCCCCTTTTTCCTCATAAATCTTTGAAATGAGTTTAAGTGTTTGACATTTCATGGCAGGCACTATTGAGCTGCATCTTGTTGTTTGAAATTTTTTGTTTTCAAGTACGAAAGTGCTGCATAGCAACAACATTTAAGTGAGGCCGGAAAGGAGTTGTTAGAGAAGCTTTTCTTAGTATGAATAAATGTTCGACTTGTAGTTGATTGACTTTGACTATTGACATTTGACTGTTGATCTTGGATTATATTGTTGGCTTATTTCAGTGAATTCCTGTCTGTCGTGTATTTCTTAGGAAAATATGGCAGCAACACCCATTAGGTTATTATCCGCTATATTAAATAAGGTAAAGGCTAGTAATAAACTGAATTAGAGCTTTTGGGCCGTTATAAAACCTTATAATGAAGATCTCCATCTTTCTTTATTATATGAGGAATGACCACTAAATTTTTAGGAAACACATACAAGACTGCCCTAAACTATACAAGAGTATCCCAAAGGCACCCCATTGTGACGAGAGGCCTTTTGATAGCTTTGAGAGTGAATTCGAAAAAAAGTGGTATATGTGAATTGATACTGGTTAATGACATTGGGCCAAAAGCTTCAAAAACAATGTGAAGTCTAAAGGCCTCGATCTGTATTCCTGGCACCTTGAAGTTAGCCTTTGAGAGCCTAATGGCTTAGTATAGGATCCCTCCGAACGGGTTTTATACAATTTTTATGGAGTAAATTCTGCTTAAGGATTTTCCTTCCTTCCTTTACCAAATGGCTCTTGGATATCTATAGGGCTAGGCCTTGCCAACATACCTCCAACCGTATTGCTAGTACAGATGTGTACGAACTTCTCTATCTTGTGCAAAATGGGAAATCGAACATAACTAAGTTCATACAACTTCACCTGTTCAGGAATCCCTCGATAGTTACAACTTTCAACCCTGATCGAAGTATCAAATAATAGAATGGGACTTGGGTGTATGTCAAGGATCTTGAGAAAAAGTACACATTTTCCATTTTTGGCATGGTACCCAACTATTTGACTTACTTGGGGAATGACAAAAAGTGACATTGTCTCAATCTAGAGGAAATTCAAGAAAAAATGGCCATTTGGATGTCATATGCTGCTGATCACAAAGTAAAGAAGGTTATTAAGCTCCTCAGCCACTCACAAATCTTGGATAACACTAATTGTGTTTTTTTTAGTTTCTTATTCTTTTGACATTCAACATTCTCTAACCCTATTATTCCATTCTTGGCACAAGCTTGTGTTAAGTTCTTAGCGCTCCTTCAGGATGAGAATGTCGAGGAAGACAAGAAGAAGAAGGTTAGGCCCTTTATAGACTGTTCCCTTCCCCTGAAGCTTAAAGAGCTCTTAAAGGGGCTGATAAAGCTAAGGAAAGGGACATGAATATCGGGAAGTTTCAAGCTTATCCTGTTACCCCTCTTTTTGTGTTAGAGTGTATCAAGGCTGAAAGTGCCCTTTTAAAGGCCTAACTTTGGCAATCTTAGGAGAATTTAAGGAAAACCCAGCTTAAAAAAGACGATCTAAAGGAGAAGCCAGAGAAAGAGCAAGAGATGATCGATTTTTATACATAGGGTGTGACCATGACTTGTTTCACCAACTTCCTAATTTTTGGAGGCAGGGTAATGCTAAGGCCATGCTAAAACATCTAAAAGGAAGAGGACAAATTGAATAGCTTCGTAATTTTTGTATCAAAAGTTTCTGTTATGTTTTGAACTCATTTTAAGATGTTTTATTGGTATGAGTACTGTACGCCTTAGTAGAGTTTTAGATTCATCATAAGTCTTAATTTAACCATGATAGAGCCTAATCACTTGTCTTAGGAATGTTTTATATTTCTAATAGGGCTATAAGCAAACGGTGGCATTGCAGCAAATTAAGGTCGTCTCCCACAAGGACTAGGTTGAGCTATTGGTTATATTCGCTCAAGATAAGCTCATCTAATCCAAAATTTGATACTCAAACTAAACTAATTAACTATCTAATCTAATGGGTAAATAATAAAGGAATTATAGAAAACTAGCAATCTCTCACTTCATGTATCAATCAAGCATTTCTTCCTCAGTAGATTATGTTAAAACCTACAGTCGAAGTATCACAACTCTCTTTTAAGGTAAAGTGATATACCTAAATCTAACCAATTACCATTTCTGAAGGGTTCTTGCTTTGTTTAGATTCGTTAAACATACAATTATCATATTCATGGTTTCTCAATCGGTGTGACTTTCTCAGCACGCCACATAATCAAGTCAAATCCTAGGGTTCTAATATTGAATTTCACCTTTCCATTCCTCATCGAACACCCCAAACATGCAAGAAAGTGATTAAATTTCTTTTAAGATAATAAGCATCTAGGATCCAATAAAACAATCCAACAATCCAAAATGTTCAAAGAGATTAATACCAGATCAAGAACATAACTAGTAATCGCATAAATCCAAAATCAAAATGGCAAACGATAATCAAAATTACAAAACATAAATCCAAAGATAATGAGAAAAGAGAAAAGAAGAGAAGAAAGGAGAGAAGAAATGCTCATAAATTAATGCGCTTTAATCCGTCAATTGCAAATGCGATATGGAATCCTTGCAAGTCTTTACTTCAATCCTCTCTCTCTCTTCCTCTTATCTATCTGAAATCATAATCAAGGTAGAATAGAATGGAGTATGGAGATAGAATGATGGGTGTTGAAATAAGGTTGAAAACAACTTTTTTATGGTGAAACCACCTGAAAGTTGAACAGTCGCGAGAAAATAAACAGGCTCAGGGAAAGAGGTCCACTAGGAGCCATGGTCTTCACCACAGACCGTCCTTGGCGGCCTCTATCTAGATATTCTTCTGTTCTTTCTTCCTTCCACGAGCATAGTAACTTAGGAGTATCCATGGGGGGTCAAGTTACACTCATTTAGGGGTTAAATTTGGGGTAAAATGGTCCCAAAATCTGCAAAACACAGAAAAGAACAATATCTGAGCATAAAAAAGAAAAAGGAGTGCATAATATATCATAAACCATATAATTCTCCCTAAAAATGGTATAAAATGACCTAAAAATAAAGTGCGCTTTAAGGACTTTTCAAACTCCCCCATGCTTAAACCGTTCTTGTCCTCAAGCAAACACTAGGGAAAACCAACAAGGGGAGATGCATCTATGACTCAAAAAATAACAACCTCCTTAAAGTAGGCAAGTCATAGCATATCACAACCTAGAGCGCTAATCAACGACAACCCCAAGTAGCACGCAAGATATTTCAAAATTAGAGGGAGGAGAAGGTTTTTAAAGAAGTATAAGACCACAAGCTTAATATTAAACTTGATCACCCCTAAGGAACCATAAAGCATATCATACAAGCACATTGAATTGAATAGAGCCAAATGGACTAGTAGAACCTCACTTTTGGGAAATGTGAATCACTCCCAATCATGTGTTTGAAATATAGTACAGGTTCACTCAAGACACATTTCAAAGATGCAATCTACCATATGCTTGCCAAGACTCTCAAATTCTCTACCACTAAAATGCAATGTGTACAAGACAATGAAGAGGACCTTATATGGGTTGTAATGTGGGGAAGAAGGGTTAAGAGGAAAGAGTGGACAAATACATTTAGGACAATGTGGAGCTATTTCCCCAAGTGACTAGGGAGTAACCAACAAACCACCAAGCGACTATGAAGTTTACCAACTCTATAAACCTCAACAATACAATGAACATACCTTATGAATGAAATAGGAAATGAGTTGATAAAGAAAAAAAACAAGCGACTTATATGTCCAATGCCAATCACTTATTCACTTTTTCCTTTGTTTTTTTGTTTTCTTTTTCTCCTCCTTTTTTTTTTTGTGTTTTTTACATGATTTTTCTCTTTTTTTCTCTTGTTTTGAAAAATGAAATAAGAATTTTAATTATCAAAAGGCATAAGACCACCATTTGTCAAACCAGAATCTAATACATTTACACAACCTAAATAAGAGGGAAACACAACTAAATGCTTACTAACATCAACCCCTTAACAAACCAACATATCGAAGCCATCTTAAACACAAATACCCCTAAAACCACCCACTACATAAATGGAGCGATGCTTCATAGAGTTGGTTTAAAGGTATGAATATGTGTTTGGCCAAGGGCTAATATGAATGGTTTACAACAAAAATAGATATAAGCTCAAAGCAGCTAGCAAAGGGGAAAAATATATAACACAGGAGTAGGCTTTTTGGCTATGTGGCTAAAATGTTCAAAGAGAGAAATACCTCTATCATATCACCAACTGTGCACATGCTAATGTGGGTTTGAACAAAAGTGAAGGCAAGTTATAGAGATACAACATGGAAGAGTCACACACATGAAAGAACATGAGACTAAATATAATGAATTAGTCAAATTAGACTCAAAATCTCATGGGACATCTACTAAAGTCATATTAAGTGCATAAGATAACTCCCATGTACCAACATAAGTGCTAACGATTTTAAGGGATAACAAAGTTCTCAGGAAGACAAGGGTCAAAATAAGAAATATTTACAAATCCTTCAAAAATTTTCGCACCAAAAGGATTAACATCAAAAGTTACTCAAGCTTATGAAAGCTATTTTACTTAAACAAAAACATCATTGGAGTTTATCTCAAACCAATCTTCACCATCTCTACATGCAATCCTATATGGAAAACTAAAAATCAACTCAATGCAACACACTAATGCAAATGCAAAAAAACCTAAAACCATATGCTGTGACAAGTATGCAAACTAAAAACCAAAATGAAAAACATGAAGCTACCCTTTCCCCATGCTTAGATAAAGCACTATTATTCAAAGGAAAGAAAGTAAGAGAAAGGAAAGGGAAAACAAAAGAGAACAATCTTACTAAGTTAGGTGCTAAGTGCACCTAAGATAAGGCCTCCTCCTAAACAGGGCAAATGGAGCATCAGCCACTCCATCACAACTTCAAGACTTGGCTCATCAAAATTAGATGTCGTCAAAGTATGCAGGAGCTTAGTAAACTCCTGGGACCATAATTTAGAAAATAAAGGTTAAGAGGTAATAATGAAAACCACATTGAAGACAACAAGTATCCTCTTAGCCTTATCAAAGGCTTAGAAAAATCATAGGAAGGATTAAAGGACAAAGTCATCATGACCTTCTAGGTGAGTCCTCTAGGCATACACAATAAGGATCAACGGAGGGATCATACCCTTTAAAGTAACCGAGGGACACATAACCATCAACATTCCCCACCAAGCATACTCAACATGTTATCCTCCTAGCCCAAATCAATATTAGTATCACAGATCAGGAAATTATTAATGGGCTCATCAAGATAATACTCGGGGGACTGAGAGGGTAGTGAACAAAGAGGGGAAACATGGGAATGATCAAGAGGATTGGGGAGGACAATATTACAACTAAGGCTAGGAGAGTCCTCATACATAATCACATTACATAGGCCCTCTAAAAGAGTCTCAGCTAGATCATGCACCTTATCAAAAGTATCTTCTGACTCAAAATATGTATCAGTAACACTAAACCTAGCAACTAACCCAAAAGGCTCACCCACCTGAGCCCCATGTACTGAGCTAAAGGAGAGGATGAATCTTGCAAGGTTAGGACAACACCAGTATTGTTCCAAGGTGATACAAAGTCAGGTTGAGCATAGCATGCATAACAAGCACACGAATTAGTAGCACAGTTAGAAGAATTATGCAAGTCACACTAAAAAGGGGGCATAATAAGATCTAGAATAGAATACGACGAGGATCAAAGAATGAATATCTAGAAACACAACTAGCCTTCTCAAATTCAAATGAGTCCCAAGCAATCAACTTAAGCAAATATCATGCCTCATCAACATTTTTAGAAAAGAAAACCCCAGCACTCTAAAAAAGCTAAGGTTTCACTATTTACACCCACATCAACAACGTCCAAAATTTCCTATTTACCAACACAACAACCATTTTGAGCAAGAAAGACATGCAAACGCTTAAAATACCTCTAAAATAATTCATGCTCGAATTGGAGAAAATGAAAAATTACTGTCATTGTTCCTAAATTTTTTTTTCTTTTTTAACTTTCAATTTTTTTTTGTGATTTATTTTTTTGTCAAAGAAAAACAAATGCTTAGTCAAACCTATCGAGAAGAACCCAATATCCAACAGTAGTCCCGGCAATAGTGCCAAAAACTTGATAGGGCCGCAAGCACACCATAGTGTTGTAGCAAATCAAGGTTGTCTCCCACAAGGACTAGGTTGAGCTATTAGGTCATATTCTCTCAAGATAGGCTAAGCGAATCCAAAATTTATTATTGAAATTAAACTAATCAACTGTCTAATCTAATGGATAAATAATCAAGGAATTATACAAAACTAGCAATATCTCAATTCATGTATCAATTAAGCATTTCTTCCTCAACAGATTGTTTTAAAACTGACAATCGAAGTATCACAAATCCTCTTTCAAGGTGAAGTAAAATACCTAAATCTAATCAATTATTATTTCTCAAGGGCTCTTAATGTGTTTAGATTCGTTAAGCTTGCAATTATCATATTCATAGTTTCTCAATCAGTGTAACTTTCTCAAGACTCCACATAATCAAGTCAAATCCTAGGGTTCTACTATCGAATTTCACCTTTCAGTTCCACATCCAACACCCAAAACATGCAAGAAATTGATCAAATTTCTTGCAAGGCAATAAACATCTAGGATCCAATAAAACAATCCAATAATTCCAAAATGCTTAAAAAGATTAACCCCAGATCAAGAATGCAACTAGTATTCACGTAAATCCAAAATCAAAACAACAAAAAATAACCAAAATTACAAAACATAAATCCAAAGATAATGAGAAAAGAGAAGAGAACATAACAGAAGAGAAAAGAAATGTCCAACCAATTAATACGCTTGAATCTGTCAATTGCAAACCCAGCATGAAATCCCTGTAAATCTGCACTTCAATTCTTTCTCTCTTCCTCTAATCTATCTAAAATCTTAATCTAGGTAGAACAAAATGTAATATAGAGATGGAATGATGGCATTGAAATGAGGTTGAAAACAACCTTTTTATAGTGAAACTGCTGGAAGTAGAATCGTCGCAAGAAAACAAACAGGCTTGGGGGAAAGAGGTCCACCATAGATCGTGGCCTTCACCTCACCACATACCGTCCATGGTGAGCTCCATCTTGATATTCTTCTATTCTT
>NCQS01077717.1:0-10618 GCA_002740445.1 Pachycereus pringlei
TCAACTCCGAGGTGATAGTCGCCCAAGCCCCCTGGATTTGAAACCTAGGTTCGTCCCAACCTAGGTTTCCCGCCATCATGAAATGATGATAATGGAGCCTGAACTCTACCCGCAGATCAACCGTGGGTAAGGACCATAACAATCTATTTGCACGGACTGTGATGTTGTGAAACTCGGGGAAAGGGTCCTCTGCATGAGCTATCATGCCAGCGTACAACAGTGAAATATGAGTGGCCACAGATGTACTAGGCATCATATTGACTGTGTAGGGATCCATCTAGAAACGAAAATACAAATGAGAGGCATATAGAACATAAGTAGCATACATTTCTAATATCACAAGTTTATTTCTAATATGATAAGTCTGTAATAGTATACGATATTCCTTACTACTAACCCTTCTCACCATCCTGTATCTAAGCTTCATACTCTGTATCCCATCAGAAAAATCAAAACCTGGCTCTGATACCAAATTTGTAACACCCCAAATGTACATAATTCACTGTTTGCGTTCCCATCAATTAACATCATCAAGTAGTAGTGATATCCCAAATGATCGAGGCATATCACAAGTCTATTTCTACCATTGTTTACACCACATGACATTTATAAAAGCAAGCCATCAAACCAATATCAACAGTAACTAATGATCTTATAATTTACACCAAAATATAGTAACTCTTAGCAGAGTACATAGTTCTAACATCAAAATATCTCATAATACAGTGCTTAATACATTTCAGCACTAAACATCACTATTCCTTTTAGACATTCCCACTTAGTTATGTTCTCTAGTCGGCCTGCCAGCCGGAGGGCGATTCACTGAGCATTTCCCTAAAATAAAACATGAAAATATTTCAAATTTTGAGTCGAAACTCAATACATGTATTTTTATATTGTTAAATGCTCATGAAAAAACTAGTTGGGCCCGCATTGCGATTCATTTTAATTAAAAATAGGGAATGAGATGAATATAAAACTATATTATCAATTATTATCTGATAGTGAACCCCTAGTAATTATTACAATCTGAAGATAGGTGTACACTAGTAAGCTGACCGGGGGACCTGGCCTGAAGTCGCGAGGCTAATTGAAGAGCAATGCCTTATAACTGATAACTGATGGGTCACTAATTATGTAACAAACCACTGATTAAACTGATCTATTGATGTACTTATCAAAACATTATAATTTTGATAAATACATGTTGATTTCTAAAGATATAGACAATGAACATACCTGGGGCTTTT
Organism: Pachycereus pringlei; assembly: GCA_002740445.1. Lineage (NCBI taxonomy): Eukaryota > Viridiplantae > Streptophyta > Magnoliopsida > Caryophyllales > Cactaceae > Pachycereus > Pachycereus pringlei. Next base: position 1,251 of record NCQS01077717.1, read on the forward strand.
AATGAAATGTCACTGAGTATGATTATGCACAAAAGGGGAGGGAATGATAAATTAGGCCCTGACTCTGTATAGAAATATCGCTATAGGAACATATGGTTAGCAATAGAAATATCGCTAAAGGAATATATGGTTAGCAAATATGTTTCCTTTCATAGTTAATACTTTAGCAAAAGAAAAATAAGGGCGTAATAGGGGCTAAAGTAAATGACTTGTAACCTAATCTCCTGATCTCCATTTGAGACATGATTCCCCAATATAGAAAGCTTACAAAGTCCCAAAAAACTTTCATTAGTAGCACAAAATATGATTCCCACAATAGGGTTCCCAAAATAAGGCTAGAACACGAGTGAGCCAGTTTTGGTCTAACCTACGCATTTCTAGTAAAACGGCCATAACATTTTCCACAGACCTCGGATTGAGACGATTCAAAAGGAATTTGAAAGCTAACCCACTTACTATTTATACACCAAAAATGATAATTTTTGGTACGGTCGATCATTACCAGTTTATTGACAAAACTTGCTCTGTTTATGTCATTTTTTAGCCCTCACTGTCATTACTTTCTCCTCTCTTTTCATAAAAATCCTCATCTAAAATCACTCCTTAACATCATGTAACAAAGTTTTAGCCCTTCCATCACCATACAAAACCCCCATACTTTGTTTCACTTCATAATTATATACATCAAAGATTCATTTATCAATCAAATATACACAAATAACATGCTTGCTATTAAAGGAAAGCTAAACCTTGCATAATCATTAAAACACCAACTTTTGGCCAACTTATTTCTTTCTTCATCTCATCCAAGATCACTAAAAACACCCTCATGAACATTATTAGAGATTAAAGCCACTAGATCAAATACAAACAATCCAAGAAACACATACTTCCAACCTTAAGTTTGCGCGCTCATGAATAACCCTAAACCCTAGCATGATCCAAACTCAATCAACAATTAAAAACATCAAAATAACTCTTGTTTCCATGCAAAAAAAACATGATCAAAACTCAAAACAACATAAACAAAATCAAAATCAAAAATCCAAAGAAACAAGCTTAGGGCTCCTCACTTTGAGCTTGAAAAAAGTAGAGAAGGAGGTGATGTTTGGTGGTTTTGAGGATGGAGGATGGTGGCTAGTGGTACTAAGGTATCCATGGGAGTTAGAGGCAGCCCAAAATTGGCCGAAAATTGGCCAAAAAACACCACGAACAACTGGGGGGCTGGCATGGATATAGAGAGAAGGAGAGAGAAGATGGGTTTTAGGTTTGCTTATATTTTTTTAACTAATCTAACAAACTTGACTGAAATTTTATCCTCAAAAATGACTTTTGGCTAACCATGGTTAAGCTTAATCATGATACTTAGTTATGTTAAGAAAGCAAACATGTTGGGCTTCAAATTGGGCCAAAATAAGTTGGGTTTGAAAGTAAAACGATAAGTAATGATAACATTTCTGCGTAACTCAAATTTAAATTTTTGTGATGTTATAGAAAATAAAATAAATCACCTACATTATAATTGGTAGGGCTTACTATCAATTCTCCCAAAATTTTTGTTAATAAATTAAATAAACAAATAAAACCCGAATTGTCAAGTGAGGACCTAAATAAATTTTTCCCCACCGGGATGATTAAATGCGATAAACAAATTTGAGAAAATCATTAACAAGAGGTAATTAAACAAATAAACATAATTTAGGATTGGGCTATTACATGACATGGTTAGAGAGTATGACTCTAAAGGGATTGAAATGACTACTTATATCATAAAAGTTGTGCCACCCTTTTTAAAGAGCCCACACTTAAGAACTCCACTCGTAAATTCGCTTACCATGGAGAATCTTGGGATAGGTGACATCTTAAAAGTTTCTAAGGCAGTGTGTAAGCGAGAATGAAGCATGCCGGAAAGGTTCGGGTCAATCACTTATTGGTATAGCTGCTCCTAATACTTGTTCGTGTCGCAATAGGGGTTAAGGCATTACACTTTATCAATCTAAATTGTGGAGCTTGTGCATTGTGAAAATGAGATTTGTTTATTAATGAAGTGATTGGCCTACTTAATTCATCCTTTGTTGAAAAAGGAACAAAAAAGTAGTGAACTACATTCACATATTGTACAAGAATGTGCACTTTTTTTAAACGATGGTAAGCTTGCCCTTCTAGGGGCCTCATCGCTTATGGGGACATCCTAGTAGGGGAAGGTATGGAAAGGAGAAGGGATTAAGGAAAAGGATATCCCTTTCATACCTATAGTGAAATTTGAATTCTCACCTCCTTAGTGAACAGTGAGACAAAAATAACTAGACCACCCCTTGTAGTGGTTCTAAGAATGCGCACTTAAAAACTTCAACATGTTTGTTCTTTAATTCTATTTATAACACCCCCAATGTGCATGGCTCACTAATTGTATAGCAATTAAACCCTTAATTAAAATTAATTAATCTGATGATTAGGGTGTGATAATTCATATTTTATATGTAATTATACCCTTCATTTTACCTACTTTTAAGTCTTTGAAATATATTTTATGAGATACATTTATATGGTTCTCAGGTGGAAGTAAAATAAAAAAATTTGGGTAGAGTTGTTCAATTCTACTCGGATCTCCAACATACGTACAATGCCTAGAGTCTAAGAACAAGAAGGTGGAAAAAAAAAAGAAAAAAAAGCAACAAAAGCTCCAGCCAAGTTGAGTCTTTCGTTGTTTAAGCCGTGACCCAGCAGCATTAATCCCAGGCGGTCCATCTTCAGCCTGCACAGCTCTTAGCCACTCTCTCCCTTCCCCTTGTTCTTGTTTGGGCCGATTCAACACAGCCCATGGCCCAAAAAGCCAGACAATTAGCCCCTTTCCTTTGCTCTCTCACTCTTCCTCCTTTCTTATGTTGCCCGTGTGGGCCTGACCTCTGTGGCCTAGCTAGCACAACATCAGTCTGGCAACCCCCATCCTCTCATCTTCTAGTCCCTCTCTTTCTCTCCTCACATGGGCCTTAGGTCTGCGGCCCATCACTCCAAGCAGCTCAATTTCTTTTCCAAGACCCTTATTTCTCACATCATAATTGTTAACCCAGTCAAATGCAATTAATCAAAAATTAATTTTAGCCTAAGACTAGCCTTTTCTTATTCATTATAATAGCCAAAATATTAATTGAAATTAATTTTTATTAATTTTTGGACATCAAGAAAGGTTGATTTTCCACTATAAAAAGGGGCCATGGGTTGAGGCATCCACACACTTATTCATTCATCCATTCACTCACACAAGCATCTTCTCATTCTCATATTTCATCTTTCATTTTTCTAGAGAGTTTTGTAAGACAAAACAATTTGAGTTGAGAGATTTAGAAGAAAATAAGCTTTGCTAAGTTACTTTTCTTTTCTCTTCTCATCTCATTTGTCAATCAAACTTAAGAGTTTACACTAAATTTTATTATTTTGTGTAATTGAGTAGTAAGGTTTAGGCATAGGAAGTGAAATATGCTAACTTCAATGGTGTTTTTGCTAACTATGGACGGCTAGAATACTTTTCTAGCATTAGGATGGATCCTTGATAATAATATTAGTTTTGTTAATTTCTTATGCAATTATTCTTGTCTCTTTCATTGCATAATTTTGAGTTTGTACTTGATCTTGACTTATTTATACATCTTAATACTATTGTTAATCATGTTGATTACAATAGTTTAATTTGCTATCGCAAATGAATATCAGACCTTATAGGCTAATATGATGATTATGTAATTGGACTTAAAATTCTAATTGTTAAAATTGAATAATTTATACTAGGAATTAGATGAGTTATGTCCAAAAAGAATGACATGTAAAACCACTAGATAAATAATCTCATTGGATAATTATAATCATCTTTTTAATTTATGGCCTAATGCTTCTAGCTTATGTCAAACAAGAGATAAATTGAACCCCCATCTGAATTATTAATTCAAAATTTGCATCAATGGTGAAACCCAAAATACTGGATCTTTCTCTTATTGGATTTCTCTCCACTTTCTGAACTCATGTACTTCTCTCTTGTTCTGTTAATTCATATTGATAATCAAACTCCTTAATTGAAGTATTCTTTATAATCGAGAAGGCCAAATTTAAAATCACTATTGTTCTTCATGGGATCGACACCCCTATACTCATTAGTCCACAATTAACCGTGTGTACTTGCAAGTAAAATGGGTTTTAAAACTAAATAAAAAATCCACATCAAGTTTTTTGGCATCACCGCTATTCAGAAGGACAAGGCTTTAAGCATGTGCACTAGATATGATATAGGTAAGTGTAGATAACAGTCATACACATTCAGACATTATCAAATCTTATACAACCAGTTGCTAACTACCATAAGGTTTGTATACACAATAGAGCAATTCTCAATAAAGTTTACAACTTCGTCAGCCGAAGATCTCAAAATTTACTGATCCATCCATATTTTCTTACTCACTTTCATCAGCTGGTTTGCTAGCATCAGCACGATTAACTGAGCATTTGACTAAAATAAAACATGACAAACATTTCGAAATGTGAGCTGAAGCTTAGTACATGCATTCCTGTATTGTTAAATAATTATTGAAAAATTAGTTGGGCACCCGCTTTGAAATTCATTTTACTTTAAAACATTGAATGAGATAAATGTAAAACTGTATTGCCAATTATAATCTGGTGGTGAAACCTTTATAACTGTTACGATCTATGGGTAGGTGCACATCTGCCAAGCCAATTGGGAGACCTGGCCTGAGGCCGCGCGGGTAACTGAAGGACGAGCTCCCTATAAATGATAACTGACGGGGGATTAAGTGATAAATCACTAAGTAAACTGATTCATTGATATACTTACCAAGACATTATAACTTTGATATATGCATTTTCATTTCTAAAGATATAGGGAATGGACATACCTAAGGTCTTTAAAAATGCAATCTCACTTAATAATACTTGTCCACAATGGAAACAGTAGACTAGGCCCCGATTCTGCCTAAGAAATGTAATGGTAGGTATATGTAGTTTGTAAACAACACTCACTTCCATAATTTGTAACTTTAGTAGAAATTGATTAATTAAATGGCATCCACAACTCAACATTTGAAAATAAGATAGATTACACTAAGATGATTCAAAAACTAAATATGTTAGGGTAATTTAACCTGAGGTAAAAAAAATTTGAGCAAAATAGAGCAAAATAAAATAATTGAGGTTATAATGAAAGGACTTTAATGGTTACACATGGAATATGGGCTTTTTATATTTCTTAGATGATTAACAAGGGTTTAAGGCTGAGAGGGGTGTAATTAGGTTCAGAATTTCTGCGATCACACCGACTTGGCCCAACAAGCACTATTCTTGAGTCATTATACTCTCCACTTCTCCGATTTTATTCACATGCCCATTTAACTCGATTTTCCAACCCAATTAAGTTTTAATCACAACCAAAGTTATTAAACTCACTAAATTTTCCAATTTCTTTACAATTTCTGTAGTTATTTTGGAACTTTTGATTAAGCTCCCAAAATTCTGGGTTTCCTTCTTCCTTTCATAAATCAAGCTAATTGCCTCCTCTAAAATTGATGAACATTGGTTTGCTTCTTATTATCACCTTACTTAAGCTATAACACTCAAATTCACATCATGATCATCCTTACATTTTTTCAATCTCTTTCTTTATGTAATCACTCAAAATGCTCCCCGAAACTCATTTACTTGCATAAATAACCCAAATAACCTCTTTTGGCCACTTATGGGATTTTCCATGAACTATTAATTTTGGAAAAAAAAAATCACACAACATCATTTTTCAAGCCATTACCACACCCAACCTCCAAAATTACATCTAATTCCATTCAAATAACGTATTTGACTCAAAAATGAAATTAAATCATGCTTAGTCATAAAATCCTAGGTTATACTCAATTGAAATCTCTTCGAAACTCATCCAAAGTCATCTTACCCAACATCATACTTACTCTTTATGCTAAAGATTGCAAATTAGACCACAAAACCCAAAATTCAAACCTTATATTATATCAAAAGTTTGCATGATCATGCATGGATTCAACTTTACACAAGACTTGTTCACTTCCACCCTTAACCAAACAAAATAAAACTTCAAAATAGCACTAATTTCTATCAATATAACATGACCGATAATCAAATCCCACATAAAAATCAAAATTAAACTAGAAAAGGGTTAGGGTTTACCGCACTTGTACATTTAAAAAAAGGAGGATGGAGATGGTGCTTGGGGTTATGGGGATGTGGGTGGAGGCTGGAGGTGGTTGGCAACACCCTTAGCTGGCAGCAGCAAGCAGAGCACGGCAGTAGCAGCCTGGGACAGTAGCAGCAGGCAAAACAGGGGGTAGCTGTGGGGAGGAGAGAAGGAGAAGAAGAAAAAGGAAAGTTGTATTTTGCTTTTGGATGATTTTTTTGACCTATTTTGATAGCTTGCTGATATTTATGCATCAAAAAGTAACTTTTTACTAAGTGTAATTAGGTATAACTAATGATAATTAGCTAAAACAATTTAATGAACTTATTGGGCCTTGAATTGTGGTCAAACGAATTGGGCCTGGAAAGTGAAAGCACTTCATTGAAATAAAATTTTTGCATAGCTAAAAATTAAATTTTTGAAATGTAATGGAAAATAATTTAACACTTAATAATATTGACCGGGACCTACTATCGATTCACTCAAAATTGTTATGATAAATATCAATGTGAATTGTAAAGTGGGGCCTAAAATGAATTTTTTCCAACTGGAATGATTAAATGCGATAAATATATGCGGAAAATTAATAGTATCACTTAATTAAATAAATAAACATGATTTAGGATTGGGCAATTACACTATTGCTCACTACATGACTTAAGTTTGTTCCCAAATTGACTAGAATTGTTTGCCATGAAAATGGAGATTGGTCAAGGGGTTGTTCTCTATCAAACTTTAGTTTTTATTTTTCTGTGGTTGTTCACTATTATGTTTAGCATTGCTCTTTGAATGCAGAGTATTGCTAACTGCCAAATTGCGACTATCTATGGTTGTCACTGGTAATTAGTTTGGCCCTATTCAGTGAGTTGTTAAGTATTGTTTACAATCCAATTACAACTATCTATAGATGATCATCATTAAGTTCTTTTTATTCATGTAATTATTGAGTATATTTCGTTGTCAAATTGCAATAAGAAATAAGCAGTGAGATGAAGAAGAAGATATAAGTAGTGAATTAAGTAGCATAAATAAAGTTTTTAAACAAATCAAGTACTAAACCTTAAAGTTTCATCCAATACCATTTATTGTAAATCAAACTCCAAGAAAACGCAAACCATGTTTCTACAACTGAATTTCAATAGTATTTTTTAACATCTACAACTCAAATATAAATTTATACACGTTGGTGATAAAATTACACATTCTTGTTTTCTTATCAATTTATAAAATCCCAAATCAAAACAAAGAAAGTAGAAAGAGACTCTTCGAAAGGTAAAATTACAAATTTTGAAGAGAAACTTGAGAGCATGACATTGTGAATCAAAATCAAAGATCATTGCTAAGTATACAAAGATCTATTTAGAATTATGCCTAAATGTTGAATTCTTGTGTTTTAGTGTGATTCTGTCAACTTTTTAAACTAGCACTTATTTCTCTCAATATAACATGATCAAGAGTTAAATCCCGCATAAAAACCAAAATTAAACAGGATAAGGGTTAGGGTTCACCTCACTTGTGGGTTTAAAAAGAGGAGGATGGAGATGGTGTTAGGGGGTTGTGGGGATGTGGGAAGTGGCTAGAGGTTGCTGGCGGCACCCTTGGCTGGCAGCAACAGCAACAGGTAGAGGACGGCTGCAACAGTGGCAAGCAGAACAGGGGGCAACTCTGGGGAGAAGGGAAGAGAAGAAGAAAAAGAAAAGCTGTGTTTTGCTTCTTGATAATTTTTTTTACTTATCTTGATAGTTAGCTGATATTTATGCACCAAAAAGTAACTTTTTACTAAGTGTAATTAGGTATAGCTAATGATAATTAGCTAAATCATTTGAATCAACTTGTTGGGCCTCGAATTGGATCAAAGGAATTGGGTCTGGAAAGTAAAAGCACTTCATTGAAATAAAATTTTTGTTTAGCTAAAAACTAAATTTTTGGAATGTTCTGGAAAATAATTTGATGCTTACAATATTTATCATGGTGCACTATCGATTCACTCAAAATTGTTACAATAAATAATAATGCAAATTGTAAAGTAGGGCTAAAAATGAATTTTTCCAATCGAAATGATTAAATGCGATAAATATATGCGGGAAATTAATAACATCGCTTAATTAAATAAATAAACATAATTTAGGGTCAGGCTGTTATAGCCTTCCCCCCTTAAAGAGTTTAGTCATCAAAACTTATAAAATTTGTCAAACATGTTAGATTACCTAAAATAGGTGTAGGTACCTGGCTTTTATTTCTTCCTCAGTTTTCCAAGTGGCTTCTGAAGAGGTATGATTTATCCAAAGTAGTTTGACTAAAGGCACCTGCTTGTTGCATAGCTACTTAATCTTAGGATCTAGTATCTGGATAGGCCGCTCTTCATACAGTAGAGCCCCAGTGATTTCGATGGGTTCGATTACGATAGCATGGTCCGGGTCTAGAATGTACTTCCTGAGTTGTGAGACATGCAACATGTTATGTACATGTTTGAGTTCTACAAGGGGATCCAGTTGGTAAGCTATGGGATTCAGTCTTTTAATGACTGCATATGGTCTAATATATTTTGGGCCTAATTTGCCTTGCACTCCAAACCTCTTTATACCCTTAGTTGGCGAAACTTTTAGAAAACCTTATCACCTACCTAAAACTCCAGAGGCCTTCTTCTTTTATTAGCATAGTTTGTTTGTCAGGTCTGGGCAACCCATATATGCTCTTGAATCTTCCTTATTGTTCTAGTAGTTTCTTAGATTAGTTCTGGGCTAAGGTCAATGCTTCATCTAAGTCACTCCTGCACAATGGAGTTCTGTATTTTCTTCCATGTAGAGCCTTAAACGGGTCATTTTAATGGTGGGCCAGTAACTATTGTTATAAGAAAAGTCCACCAATGGTAAGTCATCTTCCCATTTCCCTTAGAACTCCTATACACAAGCTCTTAACATATCTTCTAGAATCTGATTCATTCTTTTAGTTTGCCCATCTGTTTCAAGATGATAGGAACTGCTAAAATTCAATTTGGTTCATAGGCTTTTTAAAGTGCTTGCTAAAAGAAATGGGCTTGAAATCTCTAATCTCTATCTAATACTATGTCTGTAGGAATTTCATGAAATTGAACTATCTCCTAGACATATAGCTGGGCTAATTTTCCAACTCCCTAAGTATCGTGAATTGAAAATGGGTA
>NCQS01077719.1:0-12091 GCA_002740445.1 Pachycereus pringlei
TGCTGTAAACCTTGAGGTAGTTAAATGGTTTTGATGTTAGAACTGTTCATATATGGTTTTGATGGTTTGTGATTGTGTGAATGCTTTTTGATGGTAAACATTGCATGGTGCTGCTAAATTTATTGCTTACAAGCAAAGCCTGATCCTTTTTGGATAGCGGTAACGCCCTAATTATTTGGGATATTACTTCTAATTGGTGAAACTAATGAAGGGAATGCAAACAGTGAATTATTTACATTTGGGGTGTTGCATCCCTTTCCTCACTCTCTCTCTCTCTCTCTTAACTTTGTCTCCTATTTCTATTTCATTGTAATCAATCCAGTATTCAATCAAATATCAGTAAGTTTTTCATTCAACTCCATATCTTACACTTAAATTCTTTGTTCCATCATTTTCCTACATTATTTATAGCTACGACCATTCACATTCATTAATTCTTAAGTTTTGCACTTCCTTTATTCAAGCCTTGCATCATTCATTTCTGTTATTTTGTTCATGTGCATTTATTTAGTCAATCATTAATCAATCATTACTTTTTATTAATCAAGTTGTACTGTTAATTAATCTTGCTCTACTATTAATTAATCAAATTTTGTAATTTATTTCAAAAATTAAAAATTGCACTTGGTTCTATCACGAACTAGTATTACAGCCAATTGCTCAGTTAAGTGCATACCCAAGTGTCTAGTGTAGTTAACCAAGTATTACCCAACTATTAACCAAGCATCAAGGCAATTTATCCAAGTGACTAGTCAAGACTAAACAATTGTTGACTCAGACTTGGTTAAGTGTTAATTATGTATCTTACATCTCTTATTTTAGGTTTGTTTAATTTTATCATCATACATCTAGGCTAAAATTCATGTGATTAGTCGAAGGATTAATCACTTAGCCTAAAAAAGGTTAGTTAACCCTTAATGACATATGAATATTCTTATTAAAGACAGAGATAAACCAAACATCTGACTTGGAAGCTATGTTGGTTAGCAGCGTTGGTTAGCCATCTGTGAGTCCTTAGGGTGCCTCTAGTAAGTCCGTTGGTCAGCGTAGTGATTGGTGGTCCCAGCAGTAGAGGGGTTGGAGCAACGATGGTCCTGATGTGGTCCTGCAGTGCATGACTGGGTACCTAGCAGTTTTCTGCCTGAGATAAGTGCATATTTATGTGTTATTGTGTGTTGATTAATTTCTTTGCTCTAGGTGATTATGCTGAGACTAATCATCTTAGCATCATGGCAGCATCATCAAGAAGGCTTTTGTTTAGATAATTATCATCATCATCATCCTCCACTTCATCATCTGCAACTCCTTTAGAGTCAAATATAGAACATACAAAAGAAATTCATGTATTCGGTGACTATTCCAAATGGAATATTCCTTCTCAACCTATTGAACAAATTTATTCAGTTGGCCCTTTAAGCTTTAAAACTGCTTTTTCTGTCAAAATTCATGAAGAAACCATTAGTTTAAATGATCATTACGTAACCTTTCAACTTTTATCAAGAGTTTTAATTAATAAATATATTCAAAAAGGCTTTAGATATATTCATTTTGGTATAGTTCAAGTCGCTATTAAACCTTTAACTAAATTAGGAATTGACACTCCTGTCTTCTTAGCCTTAAGAGAAGATAGATTAAAAACATACAAAGACTCACTTCTTACAATGGTCCAATCAAATGTATGTAATGTCCCATCTACTTCAATTGTTGTCCAAATTATTTAGTATGACCTTACTGATCCTTTGATTCTTCAAACTCTAGTCCTTGATGTCTATTTAATGGCTGACAAATTCACAGAGCTTTCTAAAGCCTTACGGTTACCTATTGAGTCTATTTTAGATTACTTTATTCTCAATCAAATCCAAAAATTAGTATTATTTCTCATAAAAAGGAAGGAACCATTCGTATTCAAGTTTGTGCTGATGAATCAACCACTTATGTCCTTAAAAGGGTAAAGTGGGATGAAATTACCATTCCTGAAGAGCTCATTATTCTAGAACCTAGACCCCCTATGAATATTACAATCAGAGAAATCTCTTTTATTTTAGAAACCTCTGACGGAAGACCTTTACTTCGATTTAATTCATATCGTTAGCCTTCTCATCCTACTATTAGTCCAGATTTCCCGTCATCTAGATCCTCAATCTCATCTATGCCCTCCACTAATAGAAACCCTCATATTAGTGGAACAATCAATCGAACTTCTTTACCTAAAGTCATCTACAATTATACTCAACTAGATGAATGCCCCGTGTGACCTACATTTTCTCAAATGAGAGCTCCTTCTGAATTAAATGAAATTACAAAAGTTTCTTTTCAAGTTGATAGAAGTTATCTCAATAAAGAATTAAACCAGGCTTGCAACCAACCCTATAGAAAATGGTTCTTTTCCCTTTTCTAAGGACATGCAGCAATTGCTCATGACGATTTATTACAATCAGGTAGCCAAAATCAAAGAAAATATACCCTTCCTTGAGTGACTAAACACATATTTGCAAAATGTCGGATTGTTATTCCAGCATATCATCCTTCAATCTATGCCATCGAATGCCAAGCAAAGTTATGTCACAGTCCTGTTACAAAGCAATCAACAGTCTCTATTCATCCTCCACTACACACCATATCTATCCCGGTATCCAAAGATGACTCTGTTATGGCCACTCTATGCAAAAAAAACCCCAAGAGGGAGATAGGGAAAACCAAGAAACTCAAAAAATTCTTAATGAAACACGCAAGATCATTGAACAAAATAATTATTCCAACCAAATATTACATATGATGGCTACCCAAGTGGATTCAATGACCACTCAATTAGGAGAAAATCCTAGCAATTATTCGGTAGAATTGTCCAGAGTAAAGAAAACTCTCAAAAACAATTCTGTACCTTTAGTCAATCCTTTTAGCATATGTATTAAAGAAATTCCTTCTATTCTTACAATCAAACTAGGAAATAATGACTTGAAGGAAATCGAATATTCCAGAAAACTGTCCATGCTCTTGAAAAAGCAAAAAAAACCTACGTTACCAAAACAAACATTTTGCTTTCATAAACCATCCGTTACAAATCCTCCAAAAATTTATGATTCAAAGTCAGATTATTATGACAAACCAAATCTTGCCTGAATGATCAAAACTAATTCGCAGAAATTTCCAAAATTAAAGACTTTGTTTATCACCAAAAGAAATTCACAAATATCTGATTTAAATCCCAAAAAATTATATTCAAAATAGAAAATATCCAGAAAAATAATGTGCCTTAAATATGGCAAAATAGGGCACATGGCCAATAAAAAGAAAAAAACTTAGAAATGTACAATCCTAAAATACAAAAGAAAACATTCAAAGCTACCCCCTGCTCGATCAGAACCCTCATATATTCCTCAAAGCTTAAATCAAAGAAAATCAAATTCTAAATTCTTGTCTACCATGAATCAAGCTAATTTCAAAAAATGGTATATTAACATTACTCTAAAAATTCAAGATAATTTAGAGCTAAAAACAATAGCTCTCCTTAACAGTGGTGCAGACCAAAATTGCATCAAAGAAGAATTAATTCCATCCAAATATTATGAGGAAACATTTTAACAACTCCTTAGCGCTCATGGAAATCCATAACAAATTCAATACAAATCATCCAATATTTATATTTTCCATAAAAATTATTATTTTAAGAATTCATTCATTCTCATAAAAAATATAAGACAAAATGTTATTCTTGGCACTTCTTTTATTACTCAAATTTATACTTTCAAGGTAGACCAAAGCGGTAGTCATACCTCTATTATGGGAAATAATATTTCCTTTAAATTTATTAATCCAAAAGATTTAATTCCTTCTAATAATATTAATATGATCAGAGTCTATGAAAAATGCATCCTAAAGCAAGAAAAGATTCAAACAATAAGAAGACTCTATTTAATACAAAAAGATAAAGACACCATATTCAAATTATTAAAAGACATTAATGAAAGACTTCCGAGCCTAGCTTGGGAAACGAAGAAGTCCAACACCTAAAAATTAATAACTTTCTTAAAATGATGCAAACTCCTTCTCTTCAAGAAAGAACTCAAGAAATTTGTGCCTTATTAGATAGAGTTCAAATATTAATTCAATTAGAAAATTATTAGAATCAAAACCTTAAAATAACCAAAATGGCATTAGCCTAGTATGAAGTAATATAGATATTAGACTTATTTCACGAATTATTCAATTTTATCCCTTTCTTTTTCAAAAACATTTTCCAAATTCCTATCACATTCCTTTATGATCTTCTTGCATATTCACAAGCATACTCAAATAAAGATTTACATTTAAGAGTTGGGGTCTACATTCAATCATGGCACATGCATCAAACAAGTAGTTTCTTACTCGACTAAGCTAAAGTTTGCATCTTAGCACATCGATTCAACTACTATTTCAAAGGAATTTTCCCAACTCATTTTCCCACTAATAGATTTCTTTGAAGCAACTCACTATAATGTCTGTATTTCAGATGGAACCAAAATGAGACAAAGGTAAGCAAACTCAATCCTATATTCCCACTATTCAAGACTTTGCTATCAAACGTAAAAGCCAAATTCAAACAAAGACTCATCCAACTTATCCTGAGATCAAAATTCAAAATCAATATGATAGCCTTACTGAATTTCCACCTCTAGCATATGGCCAAGATGTGAAATCCACCCCTTAAATGACTCAAAAGCTTCAAACTTCTCAACTACAAATTTTATCAAATCCCCAATCTCCATCCTCCTATTTTTCAAAATCAAAATTTGAATTCATAACCTTCACTCATTTCCTGAACCACAACCTGTTCAAACTCTAAAACTCCAAACCTCAACGTTGTTCTTCAGTCAGGAAGGTCTCTTTCTTGAGGCTGAAACACTCAAAAATTGCAGATTTTATGAGCATATTCTCCTTGACACCAAATTAGCTCGAATCGAGCATATCAAAGATGACAAAGGAAAAGTTCTTTATTCCAAATTTGGGATTCTCAAAATCTTATCATCCAAACAATGGGTTCATCCCCATTTGAATATAAAAAATTCCCAGTCCATTTCCAACCTCAACATTTCAATTTCCTAGACTATAAAAGGCATGGTTTAGAGCATTCTGTTACAGAAGCTTTGACCATTTTTGGTTCATCTCTTTCGACAAAGGAGTCTTTGATCAATATATTCAAAGTTGGTTCTTCGACTGGTGGACATATTTCAGGTTCAACTCAGATTTATTGCCTTCACCAGCAGTTCCACGCTTTCAACTTCTTATGAAGCAACCCAAATCATTCAAAGCATTAAATGAAATTATATTTTCAATTGAATTTGAAGTTCCTTGGATCCTCTACTAGAATTTCAAATATCACAAGGTTCATCATGATGATCCTTATGTCTCCATTGTTTTTTGAATTCAAATTCAAGCTCTGAGAAAAATTCAATTTCAATCAACGATGTAATCTTCATTAAGTTCAACGTTATTTAGAGCCTTAGAAAAAGCAAGTTATTGACAATCCCTCCACACCAGTCAAAAAAGATTACAAAACGTCCTTGATCAACTTCATCCAAAGGTTCCAAAAAGAAGGCTACATTCAAGAAATTCATAAAATGGCTAGAGCATCAAAGCGATGTCGATAACATTTCATCTACTGAGTCCTGCTCTGATCCCATGGGCAGTCCATGTGCTCAGGATCTGTATGACATTTAAGACGCACTTATACCAAACCAGGGGACACTATACAGTAACACGCGTTGGAAATCAACACGTGGAATTCAACACGTAAGCACGCAACAATAGAATTAAGACACAACTGTCAAGTTTTAAGAAGCCTTCAGATATCAATCATTCAAAGTTATCCGCATAAAGCTATTCAAAATCAGTCCACTATTCAAGATATTTCAATAATCTTATCTTCTTATCTTCTTACTGCTTAAATGTCAGAAATCTTATCATATTAACAAATATCTTGTACTATATACTTTAGTTTTGGGCCTATATAAAGGGTTCAAGGTTGTAAGCAAAAGGCAGACTTCACCTGCCTTACTTGTACATTATCCCTTTCCCCACACACTCTCTCTCTCTCTTAACTTTATCTCCTATTTCTGGTTCATTGTAATCAATCAAGCATTCAATCAAATATCAGTCATTCAATTCTATATCTTACACTTAAATTGTTTGTTTCATCATTTTCCTAAATTATTTATAGCTGGAACCATTCATATTCATTAATTGTTAAGTTTTGCACTTACTTTATTCAAGCCTTGCATCATACGTTTCTGTTATTTTTGTTCATGTGTATTTATTTAGTCAATCAGATTTGCTTTTTATTAATAAAGTTTTACTGTTAATTAATCTTGCTCTACTATTAATTAACCAAATTTTGCAATTTATTTCAAAAATTAAAAATTGTACTCGGTCCTATCCCCAACTGGTGTCAGACCCAAGTGCTCAATAATATGCATACGCACGTGTCTAGTCAAGTTAACCAAGTATTACCTAAGTGTTAACCAAGCATTTAGTCAAGTTATCCAAGTGGCTAGTCAAGACTAACCAAGTGTTGAGTCAAAATTAGTTCAGTATTAATTACATATCTTACATCTCTTATTTTAATTTTGTTTAATTTTACCATCATGCATCTAGGCTAAAATCCTTGTGATTAGTCGAAAAACTAATCAGTTAGTCTAAAAAAGTTTAGTTAACCCTTAATGACATATAAATATCCTTATTAAAGATGGAGATAAGCTGGAGATCTGACTTGGAAGTTGTGTTGGTCAGCATTGTTAGTCAGCCTTTTGTGAGTCCTTAGGACGCCTCCAGTAAGCCCATTGGTCAGCCTGGTGATTGGTGGCCTCGACAGTAAAGCCTTTGGAGCGGCGATGGTCCTGGTGTGGTCTCGCAGTGCATGGCTGGGTGCCTAGCAGTTTTCTGTTTGAGATAAGTGCATATTTATGTGTTATTATGTGTCGATTAATTTCTTTACTCTAGTTCATTGTCCTGAGACTAATAATCTTAAGGCTCTCGTCTAGGTCAACGACATCATGACATCATTATCTGTATCAGCATCTCATGATTATGACATGAACATGACATCATCATCACATAATTCTATTTTGCATTCATGCAACATTTCTAAAGAAAGTTTACCTTCAAAGGAAAATTGTTTTAAGCAAAATGATTTTCCTAAATTAGCCTCTTTTTATTAATCAAACTTTTCAAGTTAATAGAGTTTATCTTAATAAATAATTCTGCCAAGATTATAATCGGTCTCACCGAGATTGGTTCTTTTCCCATTTTACAAAAGATATGCAACGGTTATTCAAAACTATTTATTATACTCTATTAGCTAAAATCGAAGAAAATATACATTTCTTTGATTAGCTAACTGACTTTCTCTCAAACCATCAAATTTCTATTCCTAATTACATGCCACTAATCAAAAATTATGGTATAATCTTCTTACAAAGGAAACAACTGTTTTCATTCATTGCTCGTCTTATTCTCCAAAGCAAGAAATTCAAAATACTTCTGAAACTTCTTCTTTAAAAGAAATGCTCTGTACAGTCACACCGTCATGCTATAATCAACCTGAAAGCTTAGATTCTGAATCTAGCATTTCAGAAAGTTCAAATCTTATTCAA
Source organism: Pachycereus pringlei (assembly GCA_002740445.1). Classification (NCBI taxonomy): domain Eukaryota; kingdom Viridiplantae; phylum Streptophyta; class Magnoliopsida; order Caryophyllales; family Cactaceae; genus Pachycereus; species Pachycereus pringlei. Next base: position 7,629 of record NCQS01077719.1, read on the forward strand.
ACCATTGAAGATAATTTCAATAAAACCCAATTAAGAGAAAATTCTAATAGCTATTCGTTAGAATCTTCTAAAATTAAGAAAATTCCTCAAACCAACTCTCTACCTTTATTCAATCCATTTAGCAGATCCATTAAAGAAGCTCTGTCAAATCCCATAGAAAATTTAGAAAACTACCATAAAAACAAAACCAAATTATTTTTGAAAATTTTCCATGCTCCTTATAAATTAGAGGAACCCACATCACCAAAATAAATAGTTTGTATTTATAAATCATCCTATGACAATGCACCTAAGAATTCAGATCCATAATTTAGTTCTTTAGATAAATCAAATCTTGTTCAAATTATTAAAAATAATTCCGAAGAACTTCTAAGAGTAAAAGCTCCATTTATCACAAAAAGAAATTTAAAAATATCTGATTTAAATCACGAAAGGTCTTATTCAAAACGAAAAATATCCAGAAAAATGATGTGCCTTAAATATGAGAAAACAGGGCATATGGCCAATACAAAGAAAACAATTAGGAGTAAACAATCCTAAAATTCATAAGGAAATATTCAAAGTCCCCATGTACAATCAAAACACTTATATACTCTTCAAAGCATAAATAAAGGAAAATCAAATTCTGACTACAAAGCTTTGTCAATCATTAATTAAATTAATTGACACATTCATATTACTCTAAAAATTCAAGATACTTTTATGTTTAAAGCAATAGCCCTCCTCAACAGTGGAGTATATCGAAATTGCACCAAAGAAAAATGAACTCCATCCCAATATTTTGAAAAAAATGATAAAACAACTTCTAAGTGTTAATAAAACTCCATCGCAAGTCAAATATAAATTATCTAACACTGATAGTTGTAATAAATATTGTTTTAAGAATTCATATATTCTAGTTAAAGGTAGAAGGCAGGAAATTATTCTTAGCCTTCCTGTTATTGCTCAAATATATTCCTTTAAGGTAAATCAAGAAGGTTCTCATGCCAATATTATAAAAATTGAAGATAAAAACTTCAAGAACTAATGCTTTTCCTTTTAATTTATGATTATCCTGAAAAAGCCCTTTATAAAATTCAAACATCTGGTTCCAAGACCTCTGGTAAAGATGTTACTCTTTGTTCTAAAAATTGCAATGTTATTACAAAAGATCAATCTCAAGAACTCCTCTTTGCTATCATGAAGAGGATTGAGAAATCATAAATACCCAATACCTCCACAAGCTTAGAAATTTATTACTCAAAGATAAAGTTATTAAATCAAGAGTACAACCTTTTAGCCTAAAACAAATACTTAAAACCTTTGAAGGACAAGGATTAAATCAACTCAAAGCCAAAGTTAAAAAATTAAGAAATTATATTAAAGCACATAATCTTCCAAAGGAATCAAATTTAATCCTCATTTCTCGAATCCAAGGACTTGAAAATCAATCTTCAAAAGCTCCTAATCAATCTCCTCTATCTTCTCCTAAATTAAGTCCACAAAATCAAAATCATGAATCATTCCTTTCAATCATTAATCTTATTGATTTTAAAAAATAGTATATTTCTGTCACTATCGAAGATTTCAAACTTCGTTCTATCAGCAACACTGATATGAATTGCATTCAAGGTTTAATCCTTTCAAAACATTTTGGAAAAACAAAAGAAAAAATGACTAGTGCAATCGGATCTAAGCTTCAAATTAATTACAAGCTTTCAAATGTTTATATTTGCAATAATAAATGTTGTTTCAAAAGCGTTTTCATCAAAAATCTCAAAAAGTAAGTTATTCTTGGAATTCCTTTCCTTATTCGAATATATCCTATCAATTTCAAAGCCATTTATTCAAATATTCTTGGAAAAGAAATTAAATTTTCTTCTCCTATGAAAAATAAAGATATTGCAACCATTTAAGAAGCCTCCATTTCAAAAATTATTTCTACTAAAGAAAAACAAAAAGCTTTTCCCCAAACAGAAATCATTCAAGCCAGCATTGAAGAATACTTTGTTGCACCAAAAATCGAACAAAAAATTCGAACTATCAAGAAATTATTTGAATAATATATCTATACTAGTATCCCAAATGCTTTTGGGATAGAAAGCAACATATGATAAAATTACCATATAAAAAGAATTTTGATAAAAGAAACATTCCAACAAAAGCACGTCCTATTCAAATGAATAAAGAACTTTTTAAAATTTTGTAAAAAACAAATTCAATCTTTATTAGACTAAAGACTCGTTAGATCCTCTAAATATCCTTGGAGCTATGTAGCCTTCTATCAAGCAAAAAAGGAACGTAGCATTTCCAGATTAATCATAAATTACTAACGACCCAACAAAGTTCTTCAATGGATAAGATATCCAATTCCTAACAAAAGAAATTTATTAAGATTGTATGATGCAAAAATATTTTTAAAATTCGGTGTAAAATCTGGCTTCTGGTAAATTCAAATTGCTAAGAAAGACAGGTACAGAACTGTATTCACAATTCTATTCGGACACTATGAATGGAATGTGATGCCATCTAAACTCAAAAATTCTCCTTTTGAATTTCAACATGTTATGAATGATATACTCAATTGCTGTTCTTAATTAACAATAATTTCCATCCATGATGTTCTCACTTATTCAAAAGGTTTGGACTAACATTTCAAGCATCTAAAACCATTTTCCAATATCATCAAAAGAAATGGTTCAGCCATTTATACTCCAAAAATGAAATTATTTCAAACAAAAATTCATTTTTTAGGCCATGACATATTGAATACCACTATTAAACCTATTCAACGATACATTAAATTTGTTGATAAATTTCCTGATGAAATTAAGGATAAAAATCAATTGCAACAATTTTTGGCTATCTCAATTATGTTGCAGATTTTTCGTAAACTTCAAGAATTTTACAAGCCATTATTTCCAAAATTCAAGAAAATTCATCTTACATGGTCTCGTAAGCATACTCAAATAGTCATGCATATCAAGTGTAAGTTCAATTCACTTTCATGTCTTGACATACCAGATCTATATGCATTCATGATCGTTAATGCGTCAAACAATAGCCTAGGCAGAGTTCTCAAACTATGTCTTGGACCAAGTCCTAAACAATTAGTAAGGTTCCATAGTAGAGTATGGACGAGACTTCAAATTCATTATTACATAATTTAAAGAAAAATTTTATCTGTTGTTTCATGTATTTCAAAATCTCAAAATGATTTCAAAAAACTCTTATCAATTGCAAAAGTGCCAAAGAAATTTCAAAATCTTGTCTCAAAGCAAATTTGGCTCACTGGCCAACAATATTTTCAATTTTCAATTTTGATATTGAATTCATTCATTTCCTAACTAAAGAATTTCTTCGAGCAAAGCAATTTCGCTTCAATTCCTCTATTCTAGATACCATCCACATCCAAATCACTCCACATTCAAAATCCAAAAACCCTCAAACACTTTCAAGATTCCCTTCTATTCTCCCTCAGAAATCAAGGAAATGAACTTCATTTAGTACGTTCAAAAGACTTCGATGTAACAAAAATGACATCTTTGTTCACTATAATCAATGGCTCTCTAATTCATGCAATCCTTTTATGCATATTTAAAAATACTCAAGTTCTACAGATAACGTTTACAATAATCTACATTCATCCAGTGTATGTTATGGTATCCACTGGTCATATTCAAACCCTTCATTGGTATACCATCCAATTTTATTCAATGGGTCATTCCTGATGCGCACATCTGTCAAGCCGATGAACATCAGTTCTTCTACTCCAAGACATCATCTTAGTAAAATTTTCCTGAGCATTAGACTGCATTACCGGCGGCTTGTATTCAAGCTCATCAGTGCAGCATATTTCCAGAATATTCAAGACTTTATGACATGCAAGCATGTCGTTACAACAATCAAGCAGTATCTGTCAAGCCTCTGCAACCAATAGGGGACACTATACAGCAAAACCCCTCACAATTCGACACGCAAGCACGTTGCAATAAAGATCACGATGCAGCTGTCAAGTTTTAATAAGCCTGTTAGACATCAACCATCCAAACTTGTCCGCGTACAACAGTTCAAGATAAGATTAACATTCAAGATGACTCAACAATTTTATCCATTTACTGTACAAATGTCAAAAATATTATCATCTTACAGTAACATTTAAAGTTTTGTACTGTACATTTATTTTTGGGCCAATGTAAAGGCTCCAAAGCTGTAAGCAATGATAGAACTCATCTGCCTCTTCCCTTTGCACATTATAATTTCCCCACTCTTCTTTCTATCCGTATCCTCCCTTCTGTAATTAATATGCAAAATTCAATCAATGTTTAGTAAGTTCATTGAAACTATTCCCTATTTTACACGTGAATTCCTTCTTTCATCATTATTTATGTACTATTTTTGTCCATTCATATTAATTCTTCAGGCCTTGCTTTATTAATTTTGCTACTCCAGTCCGTTACTTTATTCATGCCTATTTAGTTAAT
>NCQS01077734.1:7191-18374 GCA_002740445.1 Pachycereus pringlei
ATATAGTAATCACCACCAAGACCAAGATTAGGGCCCTTAAGCTTGATTAAGATATAAAAGCACTACTTAAACAAGTTCAGGATTTCACTTGATCACCACTCTAATCGGCCTAGTTAGAGATAAGCAAGCTAAGTATTTCGGTTTTCAAAGGAGCAATGCTCTCTTTTCTCTCATTCAAAGTGTGTAATCTGATTTTACAAAGAGAGTTCCTAGCTTACTTATACAAGTCCTAAGTTGCCTAGGGGAAAGATTGGAGGTTTCTTCATGCTTTGGAAATCTCTAACGATGCTTAAAACTTGCTTACATTCTATTTAAGTACAAAGCATGTTTAACTAAGCTAATTACAAGTAATGAGTCCAGCTAAGGAAAAGACTAAAAGCTAAACTTGTCCTTAAGCAAGTAATTAAGTAAAGAGAGAGCTGGATGCAATATGTACGAAAGAGAAAAAGCCTGCTAGTCCCTTTTACTTTACGGCTATCCAATGAGAGTACGTTTGCCTCTTCTTCATTATTTCTCATTAGTCTTCAATAGGTTGCTCCATGATTGCATCCATGACTCCTTAACTACCTAATCATGTTGCTAGGACCAGATTGGATGGCTAGAAAGACATCAACCACCAAATGCACTAATTAGTTGCAATTGTGCAGATTCAGGCAGAATGCAGGCATTGTTTGGATGCCACATATCCCAAACAAACATGGGCATGATTTGGATTGCCATATATGGTTGGAAAGCTCTGGATGTGCCCCAACCCTTTGAAGTGGAATCACATGTTTATGACTTCATTTGTTGGTTCAAACCCTTAGAAAACTCGGGCTGGTCTAAATCAAGTTCAAGCCTACACTATTTTCAAAAAGGACCTGGTTCTTCAACTTTCACTTGACTAAACTTGAATTTCTCAATTAGACTTGGTAGATAACATCGTTGGGGTCCAAGATATGCAAAAATGTCAGACTTAAACCCAAAAGAACTCTAAGGAATGCAATGCACAAAATTGGACTCATTCTATCTCTACCGATAATTTAGACAGCTTGAATTTAAAGACTGATTTGGATGGGGAAATGAAGTCTAAATGAGCTAAAACTTATTTGTTTAGAAAGCAAAATTGTTGAACTTTGAACCCATGGCAAAATATTTGACTTAAACCTCAAAGATGCCTAAGTAATTAAGCTCACAAAACTAGGTATGTTACTGGCCTAAACCTGGGACCCTCTGTTTTCAATCCTTTGAAAGTTCGAAGACAAATACTTAATTCAGACTGATTTAATTATATAATTAAGTTTATTATAATGTCAATAAACTCTCTTAGCAAAGAAATCAAAGTTAACTTAAGTTTAAGTTGATGAATCAACTTAAAACTTACAGCCGGGTCAAAAATGGCCTAAACTGAAACAGTTTAGTTTGGGGCTTGAATTCTCCATGCTAAACCTAGTTTAGCTTGATTCTCTTTGCATGGATTGGTATCTAAGGATGTTGTTTAACATCCTAATCCAAAAGAATGGCTTTAAACCTCCTGGAGGTTTAGGAAAACGAAAGCAAAAAAACTGTGTTTTGCACTTGCAAATAAAAGCGTTTATGGCAGCCATCTACGCCCTTCATATCAATTTATAGGGTTTGAATTGAGCCATTGTTGATTGGTAGGCCTTTTGAAGTTTAAGTAAAAGTCCATAAAGTGTCATTTATCATAGAATTTAGAAAATGGCTCAGAATCGAGATCTTCCCCTATGAGATATCCATCATTCTCCCTTTGTAGGAAAAGAGCTGTCCTTAATTCTTGTTGAGAACAAGGACACTTTTCAAAGTCCAATTCTTTGCTGCAAGACTCTGATTCATGTTGAAGCTCATACTCAATCTCTTTTTGCTTCAACTCATCATCACCCTTCTCTTCTCGACCCTCATTCTTTTCTTCTTCCTAAATTTGCTCCTATTCATCTACATACTCATCGAACTTAGGACGTAGGTCGAAGTTAACCTCATTGCCTTCTTGATATTGATCCACTTCTTTTGAGTTGAAAGACTGTTCAGCTTCCCTTTTCATATCAACTTTTTAGGAGAGTAGATCATCTTGAAGTTGTTGTGTTTGGAAGTTTAGGTCATATATCTCGAAGCTAGAAAGATGTATCTTAATGCTAAGGGTGTCAAGTTCACATTTGATTATGAGTAACTTCCTTTGAGGCATGGCACGTTGTGGGCTGACTTTTGTATTTGGTTTCTATATTTGGTTTTTTTTTTGCGGGTTTTTGGTGTATAGATGAGTGGGTTTCAGGCACAAGGATGAGACTTGCTCTGATATCAAATACGATGGAAAGGCCGATGAACTAAACTCACACTCAAGGAGAATGCAAGCTAAGCTAGAACTAACTGATTCTAATGCTTAGGTTCAATGGAATCCGAATGGATGGAAGGAGTTTGGATAAAACTAGACTTGAATCTTGGATATAGTAATCACCACCAAGACCAAGATTAGGGCCCCTAAGCTTGATTAAGATACAGAAACACCACTTAAATAAGTTTAGGACTTTACTTGATCACCACTCTAATCGACCTAATTAGAGATAAGCAAGCTAAGTATTTCAGTTTTCAAAGGCGCAATGCTCTCTTTTCTCTCATTCAAAGTGTGTAATCTGATTTTAAAAGAGAGTTCCTAGCTTACTTATACAAGTCCTAAGCTGCCTAGGGGAAAGATTAGAGTTTTCTTCATGCTTAGGAAATCTCTAACGACGCTTAAAACTAGCTTACATTCTGTTTAAGTACAAAGCATGCTTAACTAAGCTAATTACAAGAAATGAATCTAGCTAAGGAAAAGATTAGAAGCTAAACGTGTCCTTAAGCAAGCAATTAAGCAAGAAGAGAGCTGGATGCACATGTATGAAAGAGAAAAAGGCTGCTAGTCTCTTTTACGTTATGGCTATCCAGTGAGAGTACTTCTACCTTTTCTTCCTTGTTTCTCATTAGTTCTTCAATAGGTTGCTCCATGATTGTGTCCAGGACTCCTTTAACTACTTAATTATGCTATTAAGACTAGATTGGGTGACTGGAAAGACATAAACCACCAAATGCACCAATTAGTTGCAACCGTGGAGATTCAGGTAGAATGCAGGCATTGTTTGGACGCCACATATCCCAAACAAAATGTGGGCATGATTTGGATTTCCATATATGGTTGGAAAGCTCTAGATGTTCCCTAACTCCTCCAAATGGAATCACATGTTTATGACTTCATTTGATGGTCTAAACCCTTAGAAAACTCAAACTGCTCTAAACCAAGTTCAAGCCTGCACTGTTTACAAAAATGAACTGGTTCTTAAACTTTCACTTGACTTAACTGAAATTTCTCAATTGGACAGGTAGATAACATCGTGGGGGTCCAACATATGTAAAAATTTCAAACTTAAACCCAAAAGAAGTCTAAGGAATGCAATACACAAAGTCAGGCTCATTCTATCTCAACCGGCAGTAGTTTAGATAGTTTGGACTTAAAGACTGATTTGGATGGGGAAATGAAGTCCAAATAAGCTAAAACTTATTTTTTTTGGAAAGTTAAAGTGTACTTCAAACCTGTGGTAAACTATTTGACTTAAACCTCAAAGAGGTCTAAGTAGTTAAGCTCATAAAAGCTAAGTATGTTGCTTGCTGGAACTTGGGGCCTTCTATTTTCAGTCCTTTGAAAGTTTGAACAAAAATGCTTAATTTAAAAATGATTTAATTGCATAATTGAGTTTATTAGAATGTCAATAAACTCTCTTAGCAATGAAAGCAAAGTTAAATTAAGTTTAAGTTAATGAATCAACTTAAAACTTATAGCCGGGTTAAAAATGGCATAAACTAAAATGGCTTAGTTTAGGGCTTGTAATCTCCATGCTAAACCTAGTTTAGCTTGATTCTCTTTGCATGGCTTGGTATCTAAGGATGTTGGTTAACATCCTATCCTAAAAGAATAGCTCTAAACCTCCTGTAGGTTTAGGAAAACGAAAGCACAAAAATCGTGTTTTGTGCTTAGAAACAAAAGCGTTTAGGGCAGCCATCTATGCCCTTCATATCCAGTCATAGGGTTTGAATTGAGCCATTGTCAATTGCTAGGCCTTTTCAAGTTTAATTAAAAGTCCATAAAGTGATGTTTATCACAAAATTCAGAAAATGGCTCAGAATCAAGATCTTACCTCAGGAGATATCCATCAGAGAGGAGATGAATTTAAGTTCTAAGTTATTTTCTTTCCTAGCACTTCGACTTCTCTGAGGTTCTATAAAATATCATTGTACCTCTTCTCAATCCCTTCTATATTAGAATACCTGCAAGGATCATTTTGTGACAATGATTAAGTCAATTTCTTGTTGTTATTCTTATAATTAACATTAGTGTATAGTTTATCTTCCAAAAACTTAGCATCTCTTGTCTCGGCAATGACATTAAACTATAAGTCTAATAGTCTATAGGCATTTAAGCTTTGAGCTTTGAGCATATCTACACTATAAGAACACTGGTTTTGCATGACAAGCAAATTCGTTTCCCTGCAGGTTTTGCATGATAAGCAAATTCGTTTCCCTAACTTCTTTCTTTGTTGCTCTTGACCCTAGGGCATTGAGAAATTTTTGCTACAAATTTGTAGTTCTTACCTTATCTCCCTATGTTAAGCTATAGATGAAGAAAAACTTGTCACTCTATACTTCTTATAATAGGTATAAATATATTTGTATCCACAGATTGCACAATGGCCACACCTAATCATTGCCTAACTAATACAATCCTAATCACTGAAGGGCCTAACTTAGCCCTCTTTGGATCAAGAGCTCTATAAAAGGCCAAACACCCCCTATAATTTGAGATAGTTTAGGTTATGGTTCCTCTTTTCCATATCTCATACTGGGATGTTTTTCTTTTTCTTGATGGCATTTTATTGTGGATACAACAAGCTATTAGTAGAGTCTCTTCTTATAGATTATTTGGAAATCTAGCAGTCAACTGTATTCTGAAATGTATAGTTTTTCCTCTCTACCAAACCATTTTGTTGAGGATTATAAGAAGGATACTCTTCGCATCTATTACTGTGAAGAATTTTGATTTGTCTTTCCTTTTATATCCAACTTCAACTTTATACCCTTTAAATATGCCAAATGCTTATCAGTTTGTTTCATTAAATACAAGTAGATGTGTCTAGAATAATCATCAATAACTTTATAAAATAACACTTTCCACCTCAAGTTAACCAAACATTAAATTCATAAATATCGAAATGAACTAAATCAAGAAGTTCAGTATCATGTTGTACTCTGGGAAAATGTTTCCTTATGCTTTTTACTTGAATACAAATTTCACATTTATCTTTCTTGATTTTTTATGGTGTATTTCTTGATTTTGGATATGTATCTAAAGAATTCTCAAAGCTTTTGTGCAATGAATTTGAAATAATTATAATAGGAGAGTTGAATTTATTCTTTCATTTACAAATCAAATAATGCAAACATGACATCTCTATTAATCGAGAAAAGTATGTTTAAGAACTTCTAAAGAAATATGGCCTTCTAGTTCAAAGCATGCTAAAACTCCAATGGCCTTGAACTATAAGCTTGACGTTAATTTAAGCAGCAAACCAGTACCAAAATAGGTATATAGAGGTATGATTAGATTAGTTTTGTATTTAACTGTAAACAAACCTGACATTATATGTAGTATTTGCTTTTGTAAAAGATTCCAATTAGCCTACAAGGAATCAAACCTCAAGACCATATAAAAGATAGCCGAATATCTTGATGAGACTAAGGACCTTGGGTTGTGGTATCTAAGAGGTGATGACCTTGAATTTGATGCAAACTATGCATGTTGCAAGGTTGATAGAAAGAGTAGTTTATGTTATTGCTAATTCCTTGGGCAATCTTTGGTCTCCTTTAGTGGTTTTGTCCAATACTAAAGTAAAATATGTAGTTGCTTATGTATACTATGCTCAAATAATAATAAGTGAATAGCAAAGAGACCTTAGACTTGAGTACACAAAAGTTCCTATTGGTTTTGGCAACTAGAGTACTATTAACATCGTCAAAAATCCAATTCAATACCTAAGGATCAAGCATATTGATGTAAGACAACATTCATCAGAGATTATCTTGAGAAAGGTGGTATCTTTCCAGACTTTGTACCTACTAATATGCACTTGATTGTTATCTTTACCATGTCACTTGTGAAGAGTAATTTGGTTTAATAAGAAGGGAATTGGGAATGATTGATTAGAAAGCACGAATTAAGGGAGAGTAATTTCTTTACTATTTTTGTGTTATATATGGTTCCAAGCACTTGGCATTAGCCTAAGCTATTTAATCATGTTGAAGTTAAGGTTTTGTGAAATCTAAATGGGGAATGTCTTGGTGTATAGATATCAATTAATGGTCTTGCATTAATAAAGGTTTGTTTTACAAAATTTTAAAATTAATTTATGAAAAATGATTTTCAGTCTTTAAAAAAAATTGATTTTTCAAATCCATTGCATTTACTTTCCTTCCATTTTTGTCGTTTTTTGAAAGCCTGGCCTTGCATGCTTTGTACGCATCAATTATCACACCTAAAAATTATCCAATCATCATCTGTCTATTCATGTCACATATTAACCCACTAAATCCCTCATCCATTCCACACTCAATCACTCTCATTCATTTCATTCCCACTTTATTTCAGTTATTTCTCTCTCTAGGCTATCCAAAACCATAACCCTATCTTCTCTCTCTAAAAGTCACCATTACTATCGTAAAAATGTCGTCAAAGAAAATAAAAGAAAATAATCTTTTAGCATGAGCAAGAGTGATATGGAGCTCTTAGAATTAATCTCTAACACCTCAAAAAAGCCCAAGTACACTATAATTTAGGATCTTTAGTATAAAGTTTGAGCTAGACAAGGCACAAGATGTAAAATCCCATATTCCTTTACCTCTATTGTCCTTTATAAATCCCCTGGTTGGATCAAGTATATAGATGAGTTTTACTTTGGAAATCTCTTAAATAGAATGATTAGACTGATCAAAATTAGCAATTTAGGTTCATGGGTATGTTGAATAGGATGAATTGCAAAAGCTTATGAGGGGGTCTTAATGTTTATCTTGCTTTAGTTAAGTTAGTTTATGTAAATTTAAAGAAGAAAAGGAATGATAATGTGGTGTGTTGCACAATCTTTATTAAAGGGAGGAGTTTTACCTTCACCCTTGTTAAACTAGATCAAATCTGTAATCCTAAGTTTGATTTTGATAGATGTTGCTTTCTCTAATATGATTCCTTTGTTCAGAAGCATATTGACACTTATTTCAAGTTGCTTATTAACAAAGAAAATAGAAAGGAGTTTTCCTACATCTAGCTATACACTAAGTTAAGGCGACTTCACTATATCTTTGTCAGGATTGTTGACACAAGCGGCAACACGAAAGAGAATCTATTGCCCTTGTCATGATTTATCATATTCTCAATGACCATGATGTGAACTTCTCTAAGAATATTCTTGAGTACATAGAGAAAGTGAGGAAACAAACAAGCAATTCCTATTTATAGTATGCAAACCTACTTACACAAATATTTGAATACTTTAAAATTCCATCAGAGAGTGAGGAATTTACTAAGATATCCACAACATGATAGAGCCAAAATTGAGTCTTTGGGATCAATGAATACATAACGATGAACTGAATACAAAAGGTAATATCTCCAAAACCTCCAGAGCCTCTGATACTCAAGAACTCCCATTAAGCGCACTTGTTTTGCTTTTTAGCTAGTGTTAAGGCTTATATCAGTTGCAAATCATTTTAAAACATGTCTGAGTCAGTTAAGAACCCGCCATACTAGATGGATATAGAAGATGGATGTGATTAAATTTGAGAACGAAGGACTAAGAATGATTGTCCGTATACATATCAAGGAAGTTATTGAAGGCATATGCAAAGGCCCTTAGTTCATATTTAACTATCTATCTGCTCATATTGAAGAGGTGGCTCAGGAAGAATATCTAAAGGTAGCTGAAATAGCTCTTAAGGGCCTTGAGGACCCTTTTGTTAAAGGGTATAATAGGGGGAAAAAAAAGCATCCTAGCCAAGGTTAGGAAGAAGATCATGGAGGAGAATTATAGGAAAGCTGAGGAGGACACAAAGTAGGAGGAGCAAGCTTAGGAAGAAAAGGTAGCTAAACAATTACCTCATCAAAAGAACTTAACACCACTACTTCCATCTAATTTAGACCCGTTGAAAAGCAAGTTCTAGCCAAGCCCCTTCGTTCAGTACCTTTGGAAGATTGACCATTCCCCACTTTCATTTCAAGACAGTTCATATGATGTAATTTATAAAACAATTTGGTTATCTTGTCTATAATTTTAAAATAATGCCGAATATTATCCTTGGTTAGCCCCAACCTTTTGATGAAAGTCAATGGGGGACAGAATATCATAAAGCAGTTTCGTATGAAGGATACGGGGCCCCTGAAGAAGTAGCAACTGTTTAAGTCACGAAAGCTGACTTAATGAATAAGTTGTAGAAACCTTTCGATAATCAATGCCGTACAACATTTAAAATAATGCTTATATATATTTATGTATTATTGTTTGATTTACTTGATTAATTAGTTCAGTCTCTTATCGCGGTGATGCTATGGCATTGAATGACCATGCTGCATTAGATCAATTCTCTTGCATGATAAGTTGACGTACTCTAGGCTATTTGATCTAAGTGATCTCTTTACTTGGTAGCCTTAGAATTCTAGGTTCGCCCTTGCCGTCCACTATGCTCATGTGATACTATGTTTCATTGAAAAAGAGGGAGAAAATTCTTGATATGGCTGCAAGCGCACGGTGGCGTTGTAGCAATCAAGGTCGATCCCACAGAGACTAGGTTGATCTATTGGGCTATATTCTCTCAAGATATGCTCAGCGAATTAAAACTTTAGATTGACAAAAATACAAAGATAAGGAAACAACTATAACTAATTCAAAGGGTTTCAATTTAACAACTTCTAACTCACTAATTTTAAATCAATTAAGGAGAAAACCTAGGAATTCATGTAGTTATAAAAGTTGATTGGATCAAAATGATGAACACATGCTTTTCTCAAATCGGTTAATTTCGAAGAATTGCAATCTCTCGAAAAATTTAGTCTATTCTTTCGAAATCGACCAAATTTGCCCAAACTAAGCAAAAGTCGTTCTTTCAAACTAATTTATCTTAATCCAAGTTAAACATCTTCGATTACTTTCTAATCCTTCTAACATGTAATTCTCTCTTTCGAGGCGACGTTATGTCCAGTTTTATCAAGCAGTCCAACAATCAAATGTCACCTTTCAGTTTTTCACCCGATTGGTTCAAGCGTGCAAGCAAACTTTGGCCAAAAATCTACTCACAACATGATAATCACTTGATAGAATGAAATCAAACCAATCATGAAAATAAGCACAATTCTTTAGATTAAAATATAATTCAACTATACTTTCATAAACTACTAAATCCTTAGAAAATTAAACTACTTACGCATGATTAAATTAAACATCTAACAACTCTAAAATGATAAATCTAAAGAGAAAATAGAAGAGAAAAGAGAAGAGTTTGCTAAGCCAAAATACGTGCTTGAATCTTTCGATTACAGAACCCGATCCTGCTTCCGCTCGAATCTTCTTCTTCTACTTGCTCTCCCTCACTATAATCTAAAATCCTATTGTACCTAAAGAGAGGAAAATGAATGGAATGGGATGGTGTGTCGAAATGAGGATGAGAGGCACCCTTTTTATAGTAAAATTCCTGAAAGCCGAAAAGTCACGCATAATAATGGAATTAAAACTGCCAAGAAGTCGAAAAGTTGTGAGAAAACAAAAAAGCTCTTGGGAAATGAAGACATCACAGACCGTGGCATCCACCACGGGCAGACTGTGGTGCCCACTGCCTTGGTTTTCTTCTGTTCTTCTTTCTTTCCATGAGCATGGTGACTCAGGGGCATCCGTTGGGAGTCAAAATACACTCAACTAGGGTCACAGTAAGGGCAAAATGGTCCAAAAACCTTCAAAACACATAAAAGAACCATACCCGAGCGTAAAATCCGAAAAGGAGCATAAACTATCACATAAAGCATATAATTTTCCCCAACAATGTAGCAAAATGACCCTAAAATGATATACGCTGTAAGCACTTATCAAATCTCATGAATTTAAAGTGATTATCATATGAGTTGATTGCTAAGTTAAGGCAGAAAGAACACCTGGCACTTAATTATTCTTATTGCCTCATAACAAATGTTGTCTTTCAAAATAAAAGGGGCATATTGAAGAGTCTCCTAAATGTGATATGACTTTATTCATTAAATTGTAGCATATGTATTGAGTTTGAAGAAGATTTGTTATCGTCAAAGGTCACTAAATTACACGTGCCTAGTTGCCTAGAATCCAATCATATGCTTAGACTTGTTTATATGAGTAGCATGACAAGTTCCTTGAGTCACCGACCGTGCTTAAACTTCTTTATATGCCTAGCATGACATGTTTCTTATGTCACTGACTGCCTAAAAGCTTCAATGTTAGAGTTTAACCTACTTGAGCTCTCTTAGTCAAGGCCCTAGATAGGCATATCAGAAGTTGACCCTTGTTAGAGCCATGACTTTCCAACTGCTACGAAATTGTTTGAATTGTATTTCATGTTACCCTAATAAAATACAATAGGTTTGGAAATGCTTGGAAAATTCATTCGTCTTCCTAAAGATAAGGGATGATTGGGTTCCAAAAATTTAACTAATTGGGGGGGGGGAACTTATTTCATAAAGCTATTATAGAAATGCTTTAGGAAAGAAAATTCATCCAATTCAGGCAACATATCTTCATTGGTCTAGAATCAAATCACTATAATCTAAGCTATATCAGTCCCCATTCGAGGAGTCTGTTATTTATGAAAGATGCTTCAATAAAGAATGTGATAATTAACATTGGTCATGGTTGAGCTACTTGTTTTTGGTATGACAAATTGTTACTCCAAGGACCTGTAGCACCTATTATAGCCATAAACCCCCACCCTCATTTAGGTAATATAAATGTCTATCATTCAATTTGTAATAGATATTGGATACACAATGACTTACGCAGCTAATTAGTCAGGAGAGTTATGACTAAATCTCACTAAAGACTTAGATCACCCAAAAAGGGGTGAACAGGGTAATTGCAAAAACTTAAAATTAACAATTGAAAGCA